>OY821517.1:143367780-143510280 GCA_963682025.1 Cordilura impudica | reverse complement strand
CTAGCCCGAGTATACGATACCCTATACCATGGTTAAGGGACCCTATATCTTCGGTCCAAATAATTGGATATAGCAAATAAGCATAAACCAAATTTGAGTGACATTTTTATTAATTTTTTCGCTGCAGATATGAAAAAGTTCATATCGGATACTATATTTATATGGGGACTAGGTCGAAAAATGGGCCGATCCTCACCATATTTGGTATAGTCACTTATACTTTGAAAAAATATACACAAACCAAATTTGAGAAAAATTTGTGCAATATTTTTGTTTTTTGATAGATTTAAGTGTAGATCGGGAAGCAGCTTTGTATGGGGCCTATGACTAAGAATTTTCCTATAGGGAGTAATTTTGAACTACTGATTAATGGATGTAATAAACACATACAAACCCAATTTGACGGAGATCTATATGATAATTTGGAACTTATGGCAATTTATGTTGATTTCATAGGGGTCATTTGTATGGGGGCTAGGTCTGAACATAAACCGATTCTCACCAATTTCAACAGCTTTCATCCCATGGCCGGTGAAAGCTTATATATCAAATTTCATCAAAATATATTCATATTTGCGACCTGTACTTTGATTACAAGCTTTACATGGACACACAGACGGACGGACGGAAGGACGGACGGACGGACATGGCTATTTCGACATAAAAAGTGATTCTGAGTCGATCGGTATAATTAAAGATGGGTCTAGGACGAATATTTTTGGTTGTTACAAATAGCATCACAAAGTCATTATACCCAAACCACACATAAAAATAATTATTGTCGGTCTAGACCGACTATACGATACCCTATACCATGCGTTTAGAGACCCTATCTCTCAGGTCCAACTAACTGGATATAGAAAATAAGCATAAACCAAATTTGAGTGGGATTTTTATTAATTTTTTTGGTTGCAGATATGAAAAAATCATATCGGTTGGTATATCTATATGGGGACTAGGCCCAAAAATGGACCGATCCTGACCATAGTTGGTATAGTCACTTATACTTTGAAAAATATTTACAAACAAAATTTGAAAGGAATCCGTGCAATATTTTTGTTTTTTTAATAGATTTAAGTGAAGATCGGGAAGAGCTCTATATAGGGCCTATGACTAAGAGTTGTCCCATAGGGATCGTTTTTGGACTACTAATTAATGGATGTAATATACACATACAAACCCAATTTGACTAAGATCTATGTGATAGTTTGGATCTTATGGCAATTTATGTCAATTTCATAAGGGTCATTTGTATGGGGATTAGGTCTGAACATGGACCGATTTTCACCAATTTTAATAGCGTTCATCCCATGGTTGATAAAAGCTTATACACCAAATTTCATCAAAATATATTCATATTTGCGAACTGCAGTTTGATTACAAAGTTTACATGGACACACAGACGGACGGACGGACATCGTTAAATCGAATCAGAAAGTGATTCTGATTCGATAGGTATAATAAAAGATGGGTCTAGGTCAAATATTTTTGGTAGTTATAAACAGCAGCACAAAGTCATTATACCCAAACCACATAGTGGTATAGGGTATAATTAAGTAAAATAAACTAAAATAAAATTAAATAAAATAAAATAAAATAAAATAAAATAAAATAAAATCAAATAACATAAAATAAAATAAAATAAAATAAAATAAAATAATAAATGATAAATTATTATTCGACCTTTGAAATTTATGACTTTTAATAAATTAGTCGAGCTCGAGGTCACGTTTTTGTTTATAAAATATCCTTTATTATTTTATTTTTTCTCCTCCAGTATTTCGTCAGGGAGTACTCCCTGAAGATGTCATTCAATGAATGACGAAATATTGGAGGAGAAAAAATAAAATAATAAAGGATATTTTATAAACAAAAACGTGACCTCGAACTCGACTAATTTATTAAAAGTCATAAAATAAAATAAAATAAAATAAAATAAAATAAAATAAAATAAAATAAAATAAAATAAAATAAAATAAAATAAAATAAAATAAAACAAAATAAAATAAAATAAAATAAAATAAAATAAAATAAAATAAAATAAATTAAAATAAAAACAAAATAAAATAAAATGGAGTAAAATAAACTAAAATAAAATAAAACGAACTAAAATAAAATAATGGCCCTATGCTCCTTATAGGAACGACGGGAATTTATTACTATTATTAAAATAAAATAAAAAAAAAAAATAAAACAAAATAAAATAATAAAATAAAATTAAGTAAAATAAAATTAAATAAAACAGAATAGACAAGAACAGAGTATAATTTAATAAAAAAATTAATAAAAGGTGTTGTCAATTATTGACTTATTTAATATATGCTTTACATTGAAAATGATACTACCCAAAAGTTTATTAAACAAAAAATTATCCAATATATTTTAAATTATTCCGGTTTTATGCAATTATTATATAATCATTGCAGTAGGAGCTTTCAGTCTTATACCGAATAAATTTAAAATTAAATTTTTACAATATCTTTTTTTTTTTTTATTGACCAATATTACTAATTTTAATATTTTTCTTATTCGCTTTTGGGTTTATTATTTCCTTAAGGTTCGATATAAATTTTCATAAAAAATACAAAAATACCCATTTAAGGGTTAACATTTACTATAACACCTGTAATATGTAAAATTATAATTATTTTGCAATTTCGAATTAACTCATTTAATTTTAACTGCAATTTGCCATTATAACAGGAATTATACAGGGATATATAGGGATGAAGAAATATTTCGAAAAGAAAAATGCAAACAAATACCACGTTGTATTTTTATACCACATACCACTATGTGGTCAAGGTATAATGACTTTGTGCTGATGTTTGTATACCGATCGACTCAGAATCACTTCCTGAGAGATTTTGCGATGTCCGTCCGTACTTCGTTTGTGTGTCCATGTAAACCTTGTAATTAAACTACAGGTTGCAAATATGAATATATCTATCGGCTATCGGATGAACGCTTTGAAATTAGTGAAAATCGGTGTATGCTCAGACCTAGTCTCCATGCAAATTATTTGCCATAATATTCAAATTCATAGTCATAGCTCCCATATGAAGCTGATTCCTTTCATATATCAAATAACAAAAATTTTGCACAGATTTTTCTCAAATTTGGTCTGTTATTAAAAAAAAAAAATTAATAAGTGACCTTACCAAATATGGGTAATGTTTCGATCTAGTCCCCATATAGAATTGGATATGAACATTTTCATATCCGAAGCCAAAAAAAATTAATAGAAATATCACTCAAATTTGGTTTATGTTTATTTTCTATATACATATAATTAGTGGACCTGGGATAAATGCATGATATAGGGTAGACCGACAGTAATTTTCATACCTGTTTTTATTGTTATTTTACTAAAACTATGTACAAGTTATTACTTCAGATATTAACATACATACACTTCGAGCATTTTCATATACTTATATGCATGTTTTCGTATTGTTAGATGTAAACTTTTTTCTTGCCCCATAATTTTTCATATTTCCTATAAGCTCCCGTATAAATTAAAATTTTGCCATCTTTTATATTTATTCTTTTTTACACTCGTAGAATAAATATGATGAATGGCATCAATCAATACTTACAATCAATTTATTTTGGGTATTCATCCATTAAATAGGCGCATTAAAATTATATTCAAATTGTTGTAATAGCATTATTATTACCATTAAAATTATTTACAATACTCAGGTTTTGTATTGTATGTGTAATATATTTTTTTTCATTCTATAAAATGTAAATACATACGAGTATTTGCTTTGTAATCATTATTCTTTTGTTTAATTTTACCATACTCTACGGTACAAATTGAGTTTGTAAATTTTTCAATATTAAATAATTATCGTATTTAAAATGAATTGAGATATTACATAGGGGGGGTTATGGAAAATGTTGTTGCTAATAGGTTATATAAGTCTCCTAAAAAAGAAAAATTGCACGAGGGCAATTTGTAGAGCCGTGACTTTTTGAACTTGCGTCGTAGTTAATTACAACGACAGAGTAACACTGTGGAACAAATTCAGGTTATCAAAAGTTAGGTCGATTCTGAGAGTGAGGAGTGAAAATAGAGGCTAAATTAGAGGACCGTACCCCGGCGTTCGAACTTTGCAGTCAAATGCCGATTTTCAGCATATTGTTTATATGGTTTTTTGGCTATAACTCGTCGACTAATTGATATTTTTTCAATCTATAAAAGCCAATAATTAAAATTTTTTTAAAAATTGATTTAGAAAATTTTTGTGGTGCTTATGAAGCAAAATGTTTTGAAAATATTTTCCACAAAACTAAGTCGTATTTGCTTTCTGTTTGATCTATAATATAAGTTTCTTCAATAAATTTCATTTGAAAAGAAAATGGCCTTAGTTGATAATTTGCGTTAAAAATCCCAAAACCATTAAATAAATAGCGATTTAGGTAGAAGTAATTAAAAAGGGAAGTTCCAAGAATTAGGAATTAGTAAAACAACTTTTTTGTTTTCAACCACCGCACAGGTAGCGATTTTTTTTATTTCGTACAAGCGAACTAATTTCAAAAATGAAGATTCAGTTAAGACTCGAAACTCAGCCGAAGCTGATGTCTCTTAATTTTCGCTCGGTCGTGATAAAATTCGCTATCAATTTTTTTTGGAGATTATTTCATTTTGTGAGTGATTTAAGTTAAGTGCATCGGTTTCATATATTGTATTAAAAATGTCGGCACCAAAATGTAATTTTTGTAATGTTCTTGGACGTTTCATAGCAAGCGATGAAAAATGTGGCAACGCGAGTGATTTTTTTTTTGGTAGCCTATAAACAATATTTCTCGCAAGAGTTTATCACTGACTATGCCCCTAAAAAAGTTTTGTTTAATTGCTACTCAACTCTTATGCAATGGAAAGGCGAAAAGAAGAAGGCTATGCCTTTTGGTATACCAATGATGTGGTTAGACAACAGCCCGCATCAAGAAGAAAATTGCTGTGGATGTTTCAACTACCATAAAACTTTGAATAGAAGGAAAGCAAAGAATAAAACTTATGTAGCAGTGCCAAGTGTCCAATTACCATTACCGCACTCAGAATTCGTTCCAGTACCAACATACCGAAGTATTGATCTTCAAACAGATACAACCGCCGCTGCTACATCCATGGATTTCTTCTCAGAATACGACCCTGGTGAAGGTACATCCTATGAAACATCAAAGGACCGAATCCTAGTCACACAAAACCAATTGGTTGGTGGTATAAAAACACCTTTGAAGAAGAGGAAGACGAGGAAGAAGAGGAAGAAGGGGAAGACAAAGATGAAATTCCAGAATATCTGTTGGACGAAATTATCGACCTTTCTGATGATGATGATGATGATGATGACCAAGATATTAGAGAGAGCAGTGATGTTGATCCACAGCTGCCTGCTAAACGGCAACTGGCCAAATCATTAATTTAATTTATTTAATTTTTTTACTTAAAACTTTTCATAACTAACATTTCAAAAATATATTTTTTTCCATATTTTTATAATTTCTTTTTCAATGTTTCTTCAAAACCAACACTGAACAAAATTGGTACATAAAAAATGAGAAGTAAATTAATATTAAGCTGGAAAACGCAAGTTTTGTATTATGATTGTTTTCTTTTCAAATGAAATTTATTGAAGAAGCTGAGGAGCATATTATAGATCAAACAGAAAGCAAAAAAACTTAGTTTTGTGGAAAATATTTTCAAAAAGCATGAAAAAAAATAATTTTTCCAACATTTTGGTTCATAACCACCACAAAAATTTTCTAAATCAATTTTTTTTTTAAAAAATTTTTATTGTTGCACAGGTCTCTAGCAATAATTTGGCTTTTACAAATTGAAAAAATATCAATTAGTCGACGAGTTATAGCCAAAAAACCATATAAACAATATGCTGAAAATCGGCATTTCACTGCAAAGTTCGAAGGTCGATTAAAAAAAATTCGAACTAACATAAACAAACGCCGCGATACGGGTCTTCTAATTTAGCTTCTATTTTCACCCCTCACTCTCAGAATCGATCTAACTTTTTCTAACCTGAATTTGTTCCACAGTGTAATCGGAGCTTGAATGAATGGGTTTCTCCATATTTTAGAGGATATCTTCTCATAATAAGGCCCGATTCAGCTCAGTTTTAATATCAACCTGCTCGGAATAATGGAAAACGATGTAATTCTAACATTACCCTGGTAAATGGTTTATTTTGTAAATGAGCGTGATTTCAATACGTATAAAGTGATGAATTATGTATAGTTCTACATATTTTCGGTATCAATTTTGTTTTGTTGAGCCTTGTTAACGGTTTTTTTTCGCAAATAGAGTAAGATAGCTCATGGTTATAATATGTTTTTACGTTCTTTTCTTGCATGTAACATACGCCTTTGCTTCTTTTTTTTAATAATGGAACGCGCGAGGCAGACTAGTGTTCAGGTTCATTCTACCACACAGAAGTAGCACACATACCTTAGTTTTCTCTGCGTCATGTACGGTGGGGGAAGAGCAACTCCCAGATCAGGCAAAAACAAACGATGTTTTTGTTTTTCTGGCTAATTAGGGTTAATTTCAAAAGTACATGAAAGTATTGCTTTAAGTTCAGTAAAGAGTTGCATTCAAGGCCAATATCATATCACTAAGTGCAACCATTGACCGGCTGCCGGTTGGTTTTCAGTTTACAGCTATATCCAGAAATCATTTTGTCAACTGTATCAACTACACCCTTAAATTATTTGTAACATATTATTTCTGGTAGCTTTCTTCCAACAGTCTCGACTTCTGGCATATTGTGAACAGTATTCTGAAATAGTATTCTGAATGTACACTGAGAAAGTGAAGCCTTTTTGCATTGGTGTAATCGAGCGGTTGTTCTTATACATTGTTCCAACCATGATCAATTTGTTTTTTTTTAGTAATTTTTGACCCAATTTATAAGACGTGAAGGAATTGTACATTGTACCGTTATGACCTTTTAGGCTTTCAACCAGATGCAATAAAACTCGTTGGCCTTGATTTTTTCTGAATCAGCTTCAGCAGCTTCAGCAGCTTTCCCAAGGTATGGTTGTATTTTCCAGACATGGAAGGCTATTGCACATACGAGTGCTTTGTCTAGAGCCACATTTTCCTTGGAAACCAGATAGCTGTTCTTGTGCAGTGACGTAAGGGTTGAAAAGCATTGATATCACTTCAGACCACATATCCCACAGATGACGAATTGGAACAAATTTATCTGCAGATTTGTTTTGTCGACGACTTATTGTATCACCGAAGCGAACGCCAGCCAATATCAAAACAGCCAAGTACGCATGAAGCATCGAATTCTTCTTCTTTTTTTTCATTCTTTAGCCCGCCAAATGCATGCCTTTTCCAAAAACGATTTTCTCAATATGCGGTGGAAAAAATATCAAGAAAGCATCATTTATACTATTCACAGGCGAACCTGGCCGTTGTATCTACACATTAGCGGTTCGATTGCGTCCTGCTGTTCGCATAGCAGT
This sequence comes from Cordilura impudica, assembly GCA_963682025.1. Lineage (NCBI taxonomy): Eukaryota > Metazoa > Arthropoda > Insecta > Diptera > Scathophagidae > Cordilura > Cordilura impudica. Next base: position 143,502,783 of record OY821517.1, on the reverse strand, counting down.
TGCGCTCCAAAGCCTTTTATCATTTGAGACAAACAAAGGCTAAAAATATACAACAAAATCAGCACCGACATCAACTTCAGCATTAAAACTCCATAGCCTACCATTTACAAAATATGCATAATTGTTTGGTTTCTTGCTTTCTTATTACACTTGGGGTACAAGGTACTATTTTTATACCACTTTCCTATGCCGAGCGGAAAACTACACGAATCATACCAAATTGAAGAAAAACTGCGATCCATATATGAGTTGAAACTTAAAAGTAAATCCAATTCGTTTCATATACATACATGATAAAGAAAAAGTAAAAAAAATGGATAAACAACTTTAACAATTTTAGAGGTTTGTGAAAAAAAAATGTAGTTTTCTAGACGACGCACTGTGGACCATATTTTGAGAAGGCGGCTAAAATTAATTTTTTTATGGTTACCAATTTTAAAGTTATGTTATTCATTTGCAAATACCAGTGAACCTCGGGAGCAAAAAAATTTCGACTCTATTTCAACTATATCACAGCCAACAGGGTCTTCGAAAGTGGACTTTCTCAGTATTTTGCTAAAATTAAAAATTTTTTTATGAATTTTAATTTTTAAATGACTGTACATTTTTTGTTTTAAAAGATTTTAAAGTAAAATAAATTTTGTATAATTTTTTAACTTCTAATCTATTAATGTTATTAATGTATATACTGAATCGTTTAGAAATTATTTTTTTTTTAAAATGGTCCAAAGTTCCCGAAAATCTCCTACTTAATACAGCATAAATCCTGCCCATTAAAAGCCATCAAAAAAAATCTTGCACTTTTCTGTAGTCCGAACCCTCTCCTACACTCCCCTATCCCATTGTTTACCCGCCAGTTTTCGCCCGTGTGCACCAGAACAATTTTTCTGACCCAAGGTCAGATATTTTGTTCAAAATTTATGAATACAAAAGTTTTTCACTATGTGGTTAGGAAAACTAAAACTGGACCTATAGCCATATTTGGGTATACGGATCGACCCAAAATCACTTTCTGATTCGATCAAACGATGTCCGTCCATCCGTCTGTGTGTTATAAATACAAACGTTTGTCGTACCGGTGTTTTTTTTTTTGAGTTAGTTAATTTGTTTTTTATACTGACTGAAAAAGGAAACGGTAGAGTTGACACAAGTTGTTATATACTTATAAAAAAGGCTTGTTATATACCTATAACATAGAGGTTAGGGTCTGGGTTTCTTTGTGCTTCAAAAAGTGGTAATAAAAGATAAAAAATTGTATATTACATAATTGCAAAAAAGGGTGCTTATAATAATAGTTCCACAACTATTATTCATTACAATGGCTAAGTAATGTTATGTAGATCTCGGTGATACTTATTTTTAACAAAAAGATGTAGACGACATAATTTTGCACATACTGAGCAACCATTTCTTTATGAATTGTAACCTGCAAGAAATTGAAATACACAAAGAAAAAATTACAACTTCTGCATCAAATTTGAAAAAACAGTACATTGAATGCTCTTATAGCAAAGCAATGATGTAAAAACGTCATCAAGACTGGTTATTAAAGGAACTTGTTTTTGAGAGTTCATCTACACCTGCCAACGAAAGTGGAAAAAATGGATGACCAGCAAAATTAATTGACGGATGTAGTGAAAGATCTCGAAGGCGCAAGTTGGAGAATATCAATGAAGAAATTTCTCAAAGAATTAGCAAGGATTAATTTTTGCATCAAATTTAACCAACACAAAATAATATTGAAATATCTGAAAAAATAGGCGTACAAAGAGGATTTTGAAAAGCATTCCTACACCAATTGAAGATTAGAAATTTACTCCAGAAGAAGCGCTCGCCCTATTTTTGGAGTTGGAGTTGACCAAAAATCAATATAAGGAATTGCGGAAGCGAACCAATGAAAAGAATTGTAGGAGGGATTCAGTTTCTGCCAAAAAAGAATGCCTAGCTTCACAATCTGCTATTAGTGTCATTTCAAGTTCAGCAGAAAAAAAATTGCAAGATCTCCTTGAACATACTGCAGAACGCTTTATACTGATCATTTTAAAAAAATTGGAAATGACAGCATTACTTTAATTTCTAAATGGAGATGTGATGGATCCTCTGGTCAGAAACAATGCAATCAATTTAATGCCGAATATTCATCAGATGCTAATTTATTTGTGGTATCTTTCGTTCCATTACGCCTAACAAAAATTTATAGCGGCTTAGAGCCGTCGTTTAGTAGAGCAACTGAAATTGATGTATGGAAAAATTAAATTCCTTCTTCAACAAAGTATTGCAGACCAATAAAATTTGCATTCAAAAAGGAAATCAAAGATGTCATAGCTGAAGAAGTTCAAAAAATAAAAGATCAAATTAAAGAACTTCAACCAGTAACATCTAAAAGACTAAGTCATTGACGTAAATTTTAAAATGTGTCTCACAATAATTGATGGAAAAGTTGCACAAGCTTTAACTGGAACAAAGTCAACGTCAAGCTGCATTATATGCCAAAAGACATCAAGTCAATCAAGCCAACCCACCATCACAAGACGATAGTTTTAAGGAAGCCTACGAATTTGGAATGTCCCCTCTTCATGCTAGAATACGTTTTATGGAGCATATTCTTAAATTGGAACAGTGAGAAAAAACAAAGAAAATGAATAAAAAGAAACAAAAAACAAAAGTCATTCAAGAAAAATATCTGAAGCTAGACCTTATTATCGGTGAACCAAAACAAGGAGAAGGCAACTTAAATGATGGAAATACTGCAAAGGAGAGTTTTTTTCCGATCTAGAAACTGCAGCATCTATCACAGGTGTAGATCGTGAATTAATAAGACGTTCCAAAATCATATTACAAGTTCTAGCATGCAGCAGAAAGATAAATGAAAAAAATTTGGAGAGTACGCCAATAAAGCAGCTATACTTTATAACGAAAAATACTGTTGGAGATATATGCCATCCACAGTTCATAAAATTTTGTACCATAGGGAACAAATAATTCAAAACAATCTGCTACCAATAGGAGATCTATCTGAAGAAGCGCAAGAAAAAAGGAACAAAGACTACAGATTTTTTTCGCGAGCACAGCACAAGAAAAATGTCCAGATGTTATACTAATGAAGACCTTATCACTATTTTGTTGTGCACTTCAGATCCATATATGTATGTCCAGCCTTCGACAAAAATAGAAAACTACCTGTATTGAATTTGACGAAGAAGCCAAACAACTTCTAGAAGATGAAAATCAAGGCTATTTAGAAGAAATATTTACTAAAATTGTTTGATATTTTTTTATATAGTTCACAATTTTTCTTGATTTAAAAATTTATATATTTTATAAATTTACAATAAAAATTGATATAGAACTATTAAAAAAAGACAATAAAAAAATCATTTGCGTTCGGGGACATGTGTAAACCTCTAGTAATTAAAGATGTTATGCCACTTTTTTAAAATTAAACAAAAATCGTCATCTAGATATCACTAATAGCAAACAATTTTTGTCGTTTTACAGCAAAGGGTTGTTGAATTAGCTGAAACAATTTTATATCATAATTTGTTCACCAATACAATCATAAGTCACACCGATTTGTCTAACGGTCACAGCGTAACATGTAGGCTCATCAAAAATTTTTAACTAAAGTAAAAAAAAAAATATACGACTTTTTCATTGAAACTTCTCTATCTTGAACGAATATCAGGTAAATTTCACGTTCGCTGCTTAATAAATTATATTTTAACTCGGGCTCTTTCAAAAAAAGCCAACCTTTGGCCCTTGTGACCATTAGGACTAAAAAGTTTACGGGGGCCAAGTTTGGTATTTTCTGACAAAATTTAACTTAAAAAGTTTCCTTGCCAAATTAACTGAAAAAATACGACTATATAAAAAAAAAAAACTTTTTTAACCTTAACACTTCACTTTTGTACCAAAATTCAATTTAAAATTAAAATGTTTTTTAAACCCTCCATAATTTTTTTTATTATCGGTCGATATTTACGTTTGATAACAAAAATTAAAGGCTAAATATCCACGTACCAAACAAAAAACGCGTATCAAAATTCCAATCCATTCAAAAGTTATGGATTTTTGACCGCCTTCTCGTGAAATGGTCCACTGAGCGACGGCAGGACTACGGTTATTTATTTTTATGTATATATCTACATGATGTATATTACCGAGAAACTCTATGCTTTTTAGCAAATCCTCAAATCGCCTTAACAATCTCTCATTTTCTCAATAAGAAGAAAAATCACATTAAACTTTTAAATCATTTTGCATTACAGTTTATGCCACTTTAAAATTCTTTAAATAGAAGATGTTTCATGATTTTCTAAATCCATAAATTTATTGGAATTTTAAATTGAATACTTTTGACATACACTCAACCAGAAAGAGACACACATGTGATTCATTTATCAAAACTACTAGTATTAGTTACACACACATACATCCTTTTAAATATTTTCCCAACAGTTTTCATTCACATCATTTAGAAATATGATAAGATCAAATCAATGAATATTTTATTTATTTCTACCTGTTCGTTCACAAATCCGCAAAAGACAAATATAAAACCTGAAATGGATTTTTATTTGCTTCTGTCACAGTAGGGTGAAATGTTTTAAATTTTTTTGTTTTATAATTTAAAATTTATACAAAAAAAAAAGCTTTTTTTTAAAGCTTTGATTTATTATACATTTTGTATGTTGAAAGCAAAATGTGCAAAGCAAAATTTGTCATCTTTCCGATTGGAATGCTAAAATGTATACAAAAACTATGCTCGTATTTATAAATATTTTATTTATATACTTTTTTTACTTGTTATTTGCAGATCAAAGAAAAACTGTTACGGAGACAAATAAAAGGTAATTTCGTTTATGACTTTCTTTATTCTTAATCAACTTTTGTGATACATTTTTTTTTTCATAAAATTATGCTGCAGAATTTATTTACTATAAATCTCAGTTTTTTTTTTTGTATGGGGGCTTATTGAAGAATTTAATGGCGTTTTCGATTCTAACAAAAAATGTCGCACTTTATTTGCACTTTTTTCGAAAAGTGTATTTTTTTATATATTCTAAATTAAGTATAACCTAATTTTATACATCAATCGAAAGGTCTCAAAGTGCTGTATTCATAAAATGCAAAAAAAATTTATTAATTTCCTCTTTGAAGTCATGGGGTGAAAATATTCAAAAAAGGGGAACAATGTGGAAATATTCTCACACTATGACCTGAAAGAAGTCAATGGCTATAATTTTTTGTGATATACGAACGCCCGATTTTGAGACCTTTCGATTGATGTATAAAATAAGATTGCTCTTAATTTAGAATATATAAAAAAATACACTTTTCGAAAAAAGTGCAAATAAAGTGCGACATTTTTTGTTAGAATCGAAAACGGCATTAAATATCAATATACGAAACATATTAGAATGCGATATATAATATTAGCAGACAGGACATGATTTCTCGGCTCTTAGGTTTGAGGTACGAAGTTAATCTGAATTTATTGTGGAGCTTTATAAGTAAGAAGCTATAGTCAAGCTTCATTTTGCTGGCTTATATCTTCCGTGCACCTGCAATGAACTGATAGACGAACTGACGCTTCTTCCGCGTTCGCCGTCGCAACACTACTGGGAACCATTAAGGGAACAATCTTTGTGCACTTTCTATGTGTACTTTCTATGTGTACTTTCTATGTGTACTTTCTCTAGAATCGTACGCGGCATGACTAATATTTGAGACTGACTAAATCGCTCCTTAGTCGGAGTTGAAGCGACATATTAAAGGCGTGTCGACTGTCATTGGTTGATCAGTTAATACACAGAAAGACTCGGACTTCAGCATAACGAGTACTGGCCTACCTGGGGTATACCTGTAGAATTGGAGAGTGTGCGACTGTGAACTTTAAAGAATTTCAGGGACAGAACACTAAATGGACACATAATGGATGACCTGCCTGGGATACCGAACTTGGAGTTGACAGATATTATCTGTTATCTTAATATTTGAATTTAGTACTTTTAAAATATTTTTTTCGAGTGGTGTGACTTTCAATACGGAATCAGTTGACTTCACTTGCTGTTGCATGGATGGTGAACTCTCACTTACACCAACCAAAGTAACCGGCGGGTAATTAGGAATTTATCAGTATCATAAGTTGTTTGCTCACAAAGCTCTTAAAAGGAAATGGTTGTTTCTTTTGAAAAAGCCGGACTATGGCAACTATACTTGCCTTGTTTCAGTACAGAATCTCACACAGAGGAAGACACGGGTTTCTTGCGCCAAACCCATAGTTTCCATATATCTTGAGCATCCGAGTTGTGATTAGTTGTGGAAAGTTCTATTTCATTAGATCTCTTTACACACTCTTTCTTTTAACTCATACTCTCTGTAACGGGGCAACCCATAGTCTTGTTGAGACTACAGATTAACTTTGAGTTAGCCACGCACAGTCATGGAAATGTTTGAAACCACAGTTTCCCTTATCCGATCGATTTGAAACTTGGTCCATGCACTTGTTGTGACCAAAGATTAATTTTAAAATAGTCACGCACAGTCACGTAGAGATTAAAACCTCTTCCACTTATCCGATCGTTCTGAAGCTTGGCTTGTTGTGATCAAAGATTAATTCGAAAATTGTCACGCACAGTCACGCATGGTCACGCACAATCACGGAGAGATTTAAAACCCATTTCCCCTTATCCGATCGTTCTGAACCTTGGTCGATAGACTTGCTATGAAAAAGGATTAACTTTGACATAGTGACGCACAGTCACGCAGAGATTTAAAAGCTCTCTTCGCCTCATCCGTCCGATTCTGTCCATAAGGAAAGAAAGAGTTTTTATAAAAACTTTGTTTTTATGGGATAGATTATTAGCGGCATATCTTAGCAAAATATTTTGTAATACAGTGAATTTAAAAATTTATCTCAACTATAAAGTACATCTGGAAACTTTTTGTGCAATAATTTACTTCGACTTTGGACGCGGATTAACTTAACTAATCAATTTACTTCGGGTTTTGGCTACAAAGCTACCGTGTTTTGCTGAAATCAATCCTGACCGTCGTTAGCTCTAGGAAGAATTCCGTTATGGTCATTTAAAATCAGTTGGTTTTCTAGAAAATATTGGGCTGTGCCTCCAACGATTTTTCAGGAACATCATAAGACATACCATGAGATTGAACCATTTGTGGGCAAATGTTCTTTAAATATTTCATGAATATATGGTGATCCAATAAAAATTGTTTGGGTTGGGTCCTTTACAGTTTGGCAATCGCTCAAAAGATAACTTTGGTAGATTTATGCAAGCAATAACAGAAGAAAATGCAATCACGTTACTTTAAAAGACATCTACAAGACATATAGAGTGTGTGACAACTCTACTCTAGATTTTTTAATGAAACTAAAATATTTAACAGAATACTACGGAGAACTAAGTAAAACAACGACCGCGCAGTGGCACATTTGACGAGAAGAGGCTGTCAAAAATGATATTTTTGAAGGAAGAAATAGAATTAAGTGAGTCTTTTTTGTTGAAAAGACTCAACTCAAGATAACAATAGAGTAATGCACGAAATAGATACAAAACAAGTAAGAGAGTTAAATTCGGCTGTGCCGGAATTTTCCATTTTTCTTTTTCCATTTATCATTTATCATTTTTCACATTCTGTTTTCCGGTTTTCATTTTTCATTTTTTATTTATAATTTTTAATTTTTCAGTTTTAATTTTTTTAATTTTTCATATTTAATTTTTCATTTTTAATTTTTAATTTTTCATTTTCATTTTTAATTTTTAATTTTTCATTTTTCGTTTTTCATTTTTCATTTTTCATATTTTATTTTTCATATTTAATTTTTAATTTTTAATTTTTAATTTTTAATTTTTAATTTTTAATTTTTAATTTTTAATTTTTAATTTTTAATTTTTATTTTTTAATTTATAATTTTTAATTTTTAATTTTTAATTTTTAATTTTTAATTTTTAATTTTTAATTTTTAATTTTTAATTTTTAATTTTTAATTTTTAATTTTTAATTTTTAATTTTTAATTTTTAATTTTTAATTTTTAATTTTTAATTTTTAATTTTTAATTTTTAATTTTTAATTTTTAATTTTTAATTTTTAATTTTTAATTTTTAATTTTTAATTTTTAATTTTTAATTTTTAATTTTTAATTTTTAATTTTTAATTTTTAATTTTTAATTTATAATTTTTAATTTTTAATTTTTAATTTTTAATTTTTAATTTTTAATTTTTAATTTTTAATTTTTAATTTTTAATTTTTAATTTTTAATTTTTAATTTTTAATTTTTAATTTTTAATTTTTAATTTTTAATTTTTAATTTTTAAAATTTTAATTTATAATTTTTAATTTTTAATTTTTAATTTTTAATTTTTAATTTTTAATTTTTAATTTTTAATTTTTAATTTTTAATTTTTAATTTTTAATTTTTAATTTTTAATTTTTAATTTTTAATTTTTAATTTTTAATTTTTAATTTTTAATTTTTAATTTTTAATTTTTAATTTTTAATTTTTAATTTTTAATTTTTAATTTTTAATTTTTAATTTTTAATTTTTAATTTTTAATTTTTAATTTTTAATTTTTAATTTTTAATTTTTAATTTTTAATTTTTAATTTTTAATTTTTAATTTTTAATTTTTAATTTTTAATTTTTAATTTTTAATTTTTAATTTTTAATTTTTAATTTTTAATTTTTAATTTTTAATTTTTAATTTTTAATTTTTAATTTTTAATTTTTAATTTTTAATTTTTAATTTTTAATTTTTAATTTTTAATTTTTAATTTTTAATTTTTAATTTTTAATTTTTAATTTTTAATTTTTAATTTTTAATTTTTAATTTTTAATTTTTAATTTTTAATTTTTAATTTTTAATTTTTAATTTTTAATTTTTAATTTTTAATTTTTAATTTTTAATTTTTAATATTTAATTTTTAATTTTTAATTTTTAATATTTAATTTTTAATTTTTAACTTTTAATTTTTAATTTTTAATATTCAATTTCTAATTTTTATTAATTTTTAATATTTCGTTTTTAATTTTTTTTTTTTTTTTTTTAATTCATCTTTATTTATTGAATCTTCACATAGGTTTGTGAACTAACAATAAGTTATTCAAATCTTAAAACTATATTTTAAAAATTAAATCAAGCCAGTGCCAGACAAAATTTCATTTATTCTATCTACATATGTAATCCAGTGATAAAAAATTGTTTGTATATCAATCCATTTTTCATCCAATGAGATCAGCAGTCTCCCTCCTTCTTAAGCGTTGGTGGATAAGATTGTTGATTTAGTTGCGTTCTAGAGGATTCGGGTGAGACCCTAGCTCTTCCAAATAGTTTGCACTCTATTTAGCGATTTCGCATTTAACTAGAGAAACATTTAAGTCTCTGTTTAAATGTGAGTTTCTTACGTACCATGATGCACCAGTAATCATTCTCAAAATTTGTTTTGGCATCTTTGTATTCTTTATGTGTCTGAAGCTGAGGCTGTTCCCCATAACTGAATACCATAGCACCAAATGGGTTTGAAACTCGAATTATAAATCAAGAGCTTACAGTCGAGACTTAATTTCGAGTTCCTGCCAATTAGCCATGTGAATTGGACTAATTTCAATTTTATTTGTGTCAATTAAGCATCTATATGGCTTTTCCAGGTAAGTCGCCGATCAAGATGTAGTCCGAGATATTTAATAGAGGAATATGCTGGTTCCTAATTCAAATTTTATTGCAAGTCTTCCTTCTTAGGGTAAAGATTACGTTGATACACTTTTGTTCATTTACTTTAATCTTCCACTTACCTAGCCAATTTTCCAGCTGTTCAATATGGCTCTGTAAAAGAAGAGATGCTGTTGAGGGGTTTTCGTGTACGCTTAAAATTGCAGTATCATCCGCAAAAGTCGACGTATTTGTGTTTTCATTTGTTTGCATGTTTGATGTGTTAAGGATGTACACAAGCGGGCCCAAAATACTACCTTGTGGTACACGCAGGGTTGCGAAACGTTTATAAAAAGTACAGAGCAGTACTTTCTCTCTTCAAAAGTTCTTCTTATGGCACTTACAATTCTGTGAACTTGCTCAGTGGTGCTGTTTTTTTCGCCTGAAATCAAATTGATGTGCTGGAATGACATTATTTTGATCTACGGATATTGTAAGTTTGTTTACCAAAATTCTCTCGAATAATTTTGACAAGTTGGAGAGTAAACTTTTTGGTCTATACGAATCGACCATTCTGGGGTAAGGTGTTCAAGGTGTATTATAGCATTAAAAATACACAGAATTATTCTTAATGCTGTTCGGGGTAAGTCCAAAAGCATTTTATTACTGATCCCATCGCGCCCCGATGCTTTTTGGGGGTTTAAATCAACAATAGCCTTTTCGACCTCTCGAATCTCAAAACGAAGGGGCACTGCTCCATGCCGTAAGTAACAGGTGGCAACTCATCAATATAACTAGTGGTTATATTCGGAGCAAAAACTTTCTTTAGATGTTCCACAAACAGATCTCCTTTTTCTCGGTCATTTCTAGTTCATCCTCCACTTTCCTTTCTTAGAGGATGCTAACATACAACAGGTCTTTTAAGATTTTTTGTAGCACGCCACAAAGAGTAATCAGTAATCAGTTGAGGAAATCTGTTCAGTTGCCACTCTCTTCGAATTCTTATTTTTTCACCTAATAGCTTTTCAACATCTAAAGAAGTAGCCCTATATAGTCTAGAGTGACGAGGAGGTTTAGTAGCAAGTTGAGCAGCTAGTTTGAGATTTTGTTCCATTTTAACAATCGAGAGGTCAATATTCTCTGGTGTTATTAGCGGAAGGCTTTCTGTGCAATGGGTACTAAGAAACTTTTTGTATTTTAGCAAAGCAATATTAATTAAAAGCGTTAAATCACCAGATGGGGACACGATTTTTTGGGGGTTCGAAATAGTAACAATAAAGGGTGTTTGGTCAGACGAGGGTTCCAATTAAGATTCTACATGCACAAGTTCTTTTGCGATGCTCTTCTTTAATCTGAAATCGATCAAATCGGGTATTTTTTGCCCATCTGTTGGCCAGTACGTTGGTTCTCCGCTTTCTAATTTTAACGATAAAAATATGTGGTAATACTTGCTTAGGCCAATGTGACACGTGCAGTACTGCAGTATACACATAACTGCAAAGACTTCAATAATAAGAAGAATTACAACATATACAACATATCTTAAGAAAAACAACAAACGCACTGAGAAATTTTATTTTTTTAAGAGTGTTTTCAAATTTTCTTTCATAACTCGTCAACCCTTTGACCGATTTTGACGATTTTTAATAGAAACTCCTTTGGTATGCCAGTAAACAATTTTGTTCAAAAACGAACGGTCTAGGTTGGATATTGTCAGCGTGATCTTGATTTCCACAGACAGACGGACAGACGGATGGACAGTCAACGCTAAATAAACTTCCCTTGTTATAGTGATCAAGAAAATATATGGTTTTGGGGTCTCCGGAATTTTTTTCGTTGCGTTAAAGACGGAGTGACAAATCTGTATATACCCTATGCCACTCAGGTGTGGAGGGTATAAAAAAATTATTTGGGCAAGGCCCTAAGATTGTTATGTGTGGGCTTGTCTATACATAAAATCGATAACAATAAATCGTCACTCAAGAAATGAAGAGGGAAGCACCAATTTAAATTTCCATATAAAGCAGCCTCTCGAAATTTACTTAAATCCATCTAAATACTGAAATTTATATTAAGGAGTGTTTATAAAAAAGACCTATTTGGCCCGTTTTGGAATCTTGTCACTACGATAAGAAAGCCCGTGAAGGTTACAAGAACAGTAACCAGTATTTTTATATCAAGGGAGGCTAATCCTCTAAACTATTCGAATATTAGGCCAGTGGACAGACATTGGGTTCTTTTCAAAAATGAGTTAAAGAACACACAAAAGGTGTCCCAAAATGTGGATGTTACAAAAAAGCGCCAGAAACCAATATAAAATCCCTAATGGAAGAATTGTCCGAAAATGGTGCACAAGCACTAATATAATTTCAATTAAATTGAAACACAACTCAAGGTTCCAGTTTCAACAGCTTCCTTATTTTTACATATTATGTATGTTATGATTTTTTCCATCTCACTCCTCAGATCCAATTTTATTGAGTTCACAATTGTAGATCGAAAATAACAATATACCAGGTCTTAGTGTTATTGTTATTAATTTGCGCCATATCTACAGTATGAAAGAGTTGATATCGGATATTATTTTTCTATGGGGACAAGTTTAAAAATATTTAGCAAAGTTACATAACTTACTAACCGAATTTGAGAAAATTCTATTCAATATTTTTCTTGAGTGATTGTCGGGAATTTTATATGGGAAGTATGACTGAAATGGATCTACAGATTTTATTATTGGCCTATTTAATTATGTGGGTAATAAACAGCATAAATAAAATTTAATCAATATCTATTTGATAATCTGGTTCTTACCGCAATTCAGGTCCGTCAGGGGCTGTTTTTATGGGGCCAAGTTCTGAACATGCAGAAATGCCCTATGGCCGACAGAAGCCTACATATCAAATTCCAATAAATTATATTTATATTTGAACCTGTAGTTTAACTAAAATGTTTACAAAGACTCATAGATACAAAACGAAAATAGACAACTAAGCAACTATTAACGCCTCAAGGGTGATATCAGCAAATCGCACTATTTCTACAAGTGCTGGCCTTTTACTAGCTGAAATTCCTTCATTAGATCTAGTACTTACGGAAGGAGCTGAAATCTGGCACATAATGTTAGAAGAGAAGCACGACAAACGTTACTGTGACAATGTCAAGAACACTGGGAAAGAGGCGATAAAGGTAGATGGACCCTTCGGCTAATACAGAAGAGTACCAAATGGGTGGAGAGAAGACACGGTAAGATGAACTCTAATCTGACACAGCTAATGAAAGGACATGGTTACCTAAACAGCAACCTAAAATGCTTTAAATTTCAGAAAGTAGGCAACTGCGAATCTTGCAGAACATTCTTTTTAACTGCGAAAATTGGCAAGCTCTGCGCTTCATTTAAATGTTAAAATCGGAGTTAATACCCGAAAATATTGTGGATAAAATGTTTAAGGCGAAGGAAACTTGGAAGTGGTGCGACTCATTTATTTATCGTATCGTGAAGCATAGATGTCACAGAACACCGAACCGCTAATAAACTTGTGGAATACACACAAAACAGAAAAAAGTATGTTTTGCAGAACCCTGTTCACAGTTGAAGATATGGAATAACAAATTTCCTAATCGGTTAGACAAAAAAACCAATGGACTTTTGGCTGTCTTCTCAAAATATGCGCCGAACATTGACAAGTCTCCATCACGACAATGTTATCTCTTATACATATATCCGTCATATAACTCTGGTATGGCAGCTCTAAATACGTGGTTGACGTTTTTGAATGCATTTTGATTGAAGAGGAAATAATGTTTTGCAAATCAAATCAAACGTTTGAAAAATTATATTAGTGACGATAAAGAATATTTTAAATCAAAAGCCATTTTCAATAATGGATATTTTTATTTGTGTGTTTGTAATACCCATTGAAAATGAAATTGCTGGCCAATTGCTTCACAAGTTAGTAACGTTTGAAGAACCCAGTCATCCACCGAATTGTGATTTTTTTTTAACTATCGCATTAAAAATGTTATAGCTTACGGCACTGCAAACCAATATACCAATGTACAAATGAAATAAATAAACATCCAAAACATGTGTTTCAAAACATTTCGTACAATAGTTGGTCCCAAATCTAAAAAAATATTTATTGCTAATATAACTTTTTAGAAAGAAAATTGCAGTAGATTCCTTAAAGTAGAAAAAATTCTCACCGCAAAATTTTTAAACTTTAAAAATTTAGTTTCAGCAACTTTGGGACGTATAGTTTATAGTATATTAGTAATATTTCATGTTCCATATTTACAACATGTACACTCGTTATACATATTTATTATTTTATTTATTTATTTACTTTTTTTTTCCTTTAACAAATGTGCAAATAAAAGATTCTTAAGTTTCTGTCAAGCACAGACATATGATGAAGAGGAATTTAATACTTAAACAAGAGGAAGTGAACCAAACACTGGCAGACTAAACTACACTGTACTCTATACAATTTCCCTTTCATAGAAACAAAAAAAAAAATTAAATTTAAGACCAGAGTGCCACTCCTTGTAGAAATGGACCTGGCTATGCATTAGGCCAACAAAAAAAAAGGTGGAAATACATGTTTTTAATATTGAAAGATAATTCAATGGGGTGAAAAGTACACCTGATTATGCAACACAAATATAAATGTTTAAAGCTATAATCTTTTTTTAATTATTAACCAACACTCAGGGGATGCCCCTAAAGATCCAGTGCATTGTGTTGATCTCAGGGAAATAGGTTATGGGAAGGAGGAAAGAGAGAGTAGTGTTTGTGGATATTTGACTTAAATTTTATTAGATTATAACTGTCAGGAAAGACTTCTGCGGGAAGTTTATTCCACACACGGCTAGTTCGGTTGATAAACGAATTCTCTCTGTAGTGCGCTGTGCGGCCAGCTGGACAATAGACTACTAACGGATGTGATCTACTAGAGAAGCGGGCAGAGCGAACCGAAACTGGGGCACTTGGAATAAGTTCGCTAATCTCAGAAGAACATTTTCCATTGTAGTATCAATAGAACAGTGATACACAACCCCCATTCCGACGATGTTCCAATAAGTCAATAAAGCTGGATACCCTACTGTCATTAATGAAGATCGACGCCCTCCTTTGCACACGATCCTGTAGCTCCAAAATAGACTTTAAAGCTCCTGCCCATATATGGGAGTTGTATTACATTTTCGGTCGGATGTAAGTGATGTAGATTTTAAGGAGTTCAAATGGAGTGAAGTAATTTTTGCACCGTTTTAGAAAACCAACGCACTCAAATGCTTCTTTCGACATTTGAAAAACATGCTCGTTCTCATGCCTAGAACATCAAGAGTATCCGACTCCTCAATACCTATACCATCCATATATACAGATGACATTGTTGAATCTATGGCCCTATGGGTCAACATACAACATTGATTCTTCAGCGCATTAAAATAAACCCTATTCGCTTTACCCCACTCGCAGATTGTTAGCAGGTCTTGATTGGGTGTGTCATTCATTGTCCGCCTTTTACCCCCAACCATGAAGAGGCTTGGCCTACAATCAAAGGAAAATGAATGACAAATGCTGCCGTCAATTGCGAGAGAGTACAATATGGACAATGTTAATAGCGGAAGTGGATTAACTACGAATAGTAAAGTCAATATTTTCCTGAATTTTTGATTATCTTTCACAACTAAACTCTACTGTTTCTAAAGCTGTGCGTATACAACACTCTCTGTTGAACTAAATTTGGCCTTTTTCCTCTATTTCCTCAATCAGTAAAACGAAGCAATAATTTAGCATAATGCTCGCCGTTGATTGTTTTTCTTTTTTGAAGATAAAGAACAAAGGGAATTGTCTTCGCCTTCATTGGACACGAGTCTCCCATTTAAGTCCACTGTTTTGACTATTGCTTAGTCTTAGCTGTGAAGTGGTGGAATCATGTCTCATGCAACAACTTGGCTTTAGTGCGGTCAAACTTCGCCATTTACTATTGAAACGTATTCATTATTAAAATCCATTCAAGTTTTTCCTGAATCTGTTCCTATATTGTCTGATATCTCCACAAAAGCCCCTATTCCATTTGTTCCAGCATTGTGTTGTTTATGAACCCAGTACCTGGGCTCACCTTTGCGTTACGTGTAAAAATCCATCGCCTCACTCCCAGTAAAATCGATTCCTACGCACCAACATCAGAGCGTTTCATTCCCACTAACATAGATTTGGTTTAACCTCTTCCGACGTATATCGGTCGTTTCTCTCGCTGGTCAGAAGTCATTCCTATAGCAGATATTCGAACTGTGATGGTTGAAGATGCTTGCTATAGTGGTTGGATTGCCTGAATCGGAGTAGTCGAAAATATCTACAGATCAGGTTCGACAGTTTGAATATTAACTCTTCAAGGAATTGGAACGTCTTCTTGGTGTGCGGTACATTCGCACAACACCGTATCATCGATGTTGGAATGGAGTGATCGATCGATTTAAACTTCAATCGTGTGTCGCAATACTACAAATTGGATGGATGTTGTGCTGAAGGTGTTACTTGGATTAAAAAGCACCGCAACGCCATTTGGGCTACCATACATCATCGACTGACGATTTTTAAATGATTTTTATTCTAAACTCTTTATTTATCAATTAACATGAGTTCACCAAACCTGTTGCCTGTTATACAACCCCGAAGCATTCTTTGATTTTGCAAATAATTTGGGAAGCAGTAATTTTGGAATTACGTTTTACTGAGGCTTGACTTCTGTCTGTGATCCAGATTGATCCGTATAGATTTCAATAAATAAGTAGTATATTCATATAAACTACATTTTCCATAAGTGAATTGTGGACGCAGCTAAGAGAGAATTCTGTTAAGTAACGCATTTAACCAAGATTTTTTTTAAATATGTCAGTAACATATTTAACCGAGATTTTTAAGTGCCTTTCTCGCTTAAAAGCGTCCAGTTTTTGCCATTTTCCATGAAATCATTTGTCCGTGAATCACGTATAAAGTTTCTAAAAGAAATATGATTAGGTAAAATTCCTTTTATATAAACTAGATTATCCTCTAATAAAAAATAAAATCTATGTAATAGACCAGTGCGTCAGTGCATGATGCTTGGGATTCCCCTAATTATAAATATACGAATACTGTTTTGACTCTTATGGTTACTATGTTCAAAGAAAAAAATGAATGTTTTAAAGAAAAAATTCAAGTGGAAATGTTCAGTAAGTTTTTTGAAAAACAAATGAAATTTCGAATGGTAAATAATTCATAATTGTCTGCTTGTCTGCCGAAAAAACTTTGGATTGATTTTTAACTGTTTTCCAGTGATCCAATGGAGCTTAAACTTTGCAGGAAGACCCGTGGCGATGAAAAAAAGAAGCATTACAAAGCAAAATTTTTGACAGTACAATTTACAATTTTTGAGTAAGACTTACACGAAACGGTAAACTTAATTTACAAAAAATTGGTATTTATGGGTTAGTTTTTTTAGTTTTTGTACTCTGCATATATTTTTAGGTATAAAAACAATCCTTATTTGGACTATTTTTTATACCCTATACCACTATGTGGTTTGGGCATAATGACTTTGTGCTGCTGTTTGTAACTACCAAAAATATTTGACCTAGACTCATCTTTAATTATACCGATCGAATCAGAATCACTATCTGATTCGATTTAACGATGTCCGTCCGTCCGTCCGTCTGTGTGTCCATGTAAAGCTTGTAATTAAACTGCAGGTCGCAAATATGAATATGTTTTGACGAAATTTGGTATATGAGCTTTCATCGGCCATACGATGAACGCTATTGAAATTGGTGAGAATCGGTCCATGTTCAGACCTAGCCCCCATACAAATGACCCCTATGAAATCGACTTAAATTGCCATAAGATCCAAATTATCATATAAATCTTAGTCAAATTGGGTTTGTATGTGTTAATTACATCCATTAAGCAGTGTTCCAAAAATTATCCGTATGGGACAACTCTTAGTCATACGCCCCATATAGAGCTGCTTCCCGATCTTCACTTAAATCTATCATAAAACAAAAATGTTGCACTGATTCTTCTCAAATTTTGTTTGTATATATTTTTGCAAAATACAAGAGACCTTACCAAACATGGTCAGGATCGGTCCATTTTTGGGCCTAGTCCCCATATAGATATAGCATCCGATATGAACTTTTTCATATCTGCAGACAAAAAAATTTACACAAATCCCACTAAAATTTGGTTTATGCTTATTTTGTATGTCCAGTTCGTTGGGCCTATGGGGTAGGGTCTTTAAACGCATAGTATGGGGTATCCTTACTTGTTTTTTATAAAATTTCTAAAAATATTTTTGTTTTTTTGAATATGGAAGAATTTAATTTTTCAAAAGCCTCAAGTCTAGATTATAACATGTTGTTTTAAGCAAAATGCTGAAATTTTGTTCCTGCCTGACACACCTAATTTTATGGGTTTGAAAAATAAGTGCTATATTTCTGCTTCATCCGTCCGCTCAACTCACTGTGGAGCATAGGGCCTCAAATATATTTATACATCAAAAATACTTTTAATATTAACAATTACTAATTTTTATATTTTTAAAATTAATCTATATATATATAAATGAATCGTGGATTGTTCGTCCGCTTAAAACTTGAAAACTACAAGACCAAAAGTAATACTTTCTTCTGCGAGTTTGTTTGTAACTGCTACGCGAAGGGTTAGGAAAAAAGAAAAGTACAAAAATTCTCAAAAGATGACGCTGTACGCGGTTATTCCATTTTAACATCATATGTATTGAGTACTATGAGAGGGAGAGCTTTGTAAATTTGTGTGAGGCCATCTATTATTAATATGGATAATCATACCGAAAATGGTCGGTATCGGATAAGTGGTCGTAGTACCTTCCATACAAAATTAATTTTTAACATCATATATCTTGAGTATTGTTTTAGGGAGAGCTATGCAACTTTGTATGAGGTCATCTATTATTTCTGTGATTAGCCCTGGCGAAAATGGGCGGGATTGGACAAGTGGGCGTGTCACCTACTGTATAAAATAAATTTTTAAAATAATAAAAGTATCTTGAATAATATAAAAGGGAAAGTGACGATAATTTGTGTGAGTTCATAGGTTATTAATGTGAGTTATTAGTGTGAGAATGAAAATGGTCGGAATTGGGTAAGTGGGTGGGGTTACTTTCATAAAAGTAATTATTGAACTTTAATATATTGGATCGTTTTGAAGGAAAATGTTTAAGAGAAATGGCAATTTCAGCAGCATAACAAAGATGAAGGAGAGTGAATGTATCAAAAGACTTTTTAATTTACTTCATTTGCCAGGTCTTCCATCACATAATTTAATAGAAAAGTTGGATCTTAAAATAATATACTTAAATTTAAGCTTACATAAGGGCTTTAATTTCAAAAAAATTGGTCTATTATTGAATAACTGTTTCTTTAAAAATATATATTCTTTGTGACTTTCGGATAATTTTATCATTGTTATTACGATGCCAAGAAGAGTTCATAGTAACATTGGCCGGCGTTCTGAGGATGCAACGCACCGAAATGTCGCAACATGTCGAACGGAAGAGGAACGTGCTATTGGAAGGGAATCAGTTCGACAGTCAGAACAGATCAACGCAGCACACAATGAGCAACAATGATTGATAAGAAGAGAAGTTTGTGCTCGGCAAAAAGATGAAGCCAGATCACAATGTGTGATTTTTGAACGACAACGTAGGCTACAACAAATTATTTAGGTGAACATTGAGCATGCACCCTTTCGATATGAGCTCAAATTCAACACACCAGATGTCGTCGTTTGTGAGCATTGCAATCCAGTTAAATTTGAGAAAGAACCGCCTGGATTGTATTGCGTGGGCGGAAAGGTGAAATTGGCTAATTGCTTCCACCACCAGAGACATTATGCACGCTGCTTTACAGTGAATCTTCTAATTCGAAACTATGCAATGGAACCCGACTGATTGTGGCGATAATAATGAGTAATGTGATAGTGGCAAGGATTTTGAAAGGGCGGTTCAAGGAAGATGCTTAATTCCGAGAATTCCCTTCACTTCAACTGATTTGACGTTCCAGTTCAAAGGTGTTCAGTCCCAAAGTGTTCGAAAAGTGTTGCATTCAAATTATATTATTGCGTCAACGGTCGATAATTTTCATCGAGATTATTTCAATCAAAAAATTTCTTTTGAACAAAACGAAGTTTGCCGGGTCAGCTAGTCTTTTTATAGAAAGTTTCTGAAAATTTTAAAATTTCTTAAAAAAAAATAGATTCTTCTTCAAAAACATGTGTTATCGACAGAAATTTGCTCAATCTTCATGTTATTTTTGATCGCGCGCAATAAATTTTTTTTTTAAATCCAAAAATTTTTTTGTCGCTTCTGATTTATAAATTTTTTTTCTGATTTGTAAATTTTTTTTCTTGTTTTTTTTTTCTTAAAACGGTTTAATTTATATAAAAAAAATTATAAATTTTTATATTGAAAATAAAAAAATTTGACTGTATCAGATCTTAAATTAAACGAGGATAAAAAGTTCTGCAAATTCACATGGCAATGGTGTAAACACATTCACACAAAAACTTGTATGGGTGTTGTAGAGTAAACAATGTTCATGTAAAATGTTACTTTTATGTTTTGTTGTACTCTCATCCATACGAGTATGCATGTAGTGTTTGTATGAATATGTTCGTTTGAGTATGAATGAGTGTTGTACAAGTAATTTATTTTTAATAAATACAAGCTCGACACCAACTGTAGGATTTATCTTAATGGTTCATCTGGGGGTACGAGCCAGAAACAGGAAAATAGGAAAGCACTACATCAGCAGGAAATTTATAAAACAAATACACCACAAAACTACAACAAAGTATGTATTTATAGTACTCTTACAATGGACAGGACTACATCCATAAACATATATATGCATGTAGTATACTGATATATACAGGATATACATATATTTCTGTTGTTTGCTTTTTTTGTTTTTATATATATACCTAAATAATACTGAAAATAATAAATTGACCTTCAGTTGTAACAAAAAAAAAAAAAAAAAACGTTTTAATTTTTTATTTAATTCTTTTTTTTTGTTTCAACGTAACAACAGGTGTAATGTGAAATTTCAAAAGGTATTCAACCATTTTTGTTTTTTCAGTTTTTTATACCACATGCCACTTAAAAACAATATTTTTTCATATTTACTATTTTCATATTGCGGTTGAACGCCATTTATAAATTTTAGCCACAAAAGTAAAGAACGATAAACATATTTAACAGCAGATGCGCTATTGGGAAAACTCCTAAGAGGGTTGTATTTTACAAATTGAGATTTATTTCAGTTTTAATAAGAAAAAATTATCTAAGCAGAATTATTTTTTTTAAAGAAATTATTAAGCTAAATATTTATTAATTTATTTTTGCCTTTAGCAAATTTTATGCAGGTAAAAAACTTAAAAAAGGAAAAATTCATAAGGAAAAGTATTCGCACATTTGAGATATAAATACAAATTAGAAGATTTCAACCCTCGAAATTCGAGTGCAAGTTCTAGGAAATTTTATTTTTTCATTAAATAAAGACCCTAAATAAAGGTATGCCAATCAATTACAGCCAATTCACAAATCAACACAAAAAAAATCTGATTTTTATTACAAACACATTAACAAATTTATAATTTTGTGTATGTGTTAGTATTAACTTTAAATGCAATTTACTCAAAATAAAGAAAAAATTTAAAAATCTGTAAATCTGCAAAATGGCATAAAAGAAATACCTTTCAAATAATATACGTTTGGTCAAAATCGGGATAAAACGGTAGAACAAAACATCGGTCACAAGAAGTCGCCTAGCCTATTAATATTATACAAATATAAGAATTGAAATTAAATGCTCCTTAAGTTATTAACTTGCAGGATATATTTCGCCATCCTCAAATTGTTCCCTTTTCTTATTTTACCCCACTCATTCAAAATAACCCGTTTTTTTAACATATCCTTTGAGATTATTTTATACCGACCGATTCTTTGCTGCAGTAAATTCCACAATTAATTTGAGATCAGGTGATTTGGGTGGTGATGTCAAATGATTTTAGTGTTGTAGAGCTACCACAGCTTGACACCATGTCCCGTATGTTTTGGATCATTATTCTGTTGGAACTAAAAATCTTCTTAAGGCCCAATTGTTGTGTACTTTGTTTTAAATTTTTATTTAAAATATTTATGTATGCAATTTGCACCGTTTTTTAAAAAGTACTTTTTCTTAAAAAAAATTATCTTTTCATATAAACGAAAGGTATTTTCCTGAAAAATAAAATTTAAAAAGTACAGTTTCTTCAAAAAGTAACTTTTTTTAAAAAATAAGTTTTTCGAGAAGGTTTAATTTCTGAAAAAC
The DNA here is from genome assembly GCA_963682025.1 of Cordilura impudica. NCBI lineage: Eukaryota > Metazoa > Arthropoda > Insecta > Diptera > Scathophagidae > Cordilura > Cordilura impudica. Next base: position 143,480,718 of record OY821517.1, on the reverse strand, counting down.
AAACTTTCCTTAAGAAAGTGTCCTTTTTTAAAAAAAGCTTTTCCTAAAAAATAGTACCTTTCCTTAAAATGGTACCTTTCCTTAAATTAGTACCTTTTATGAAATGTTTTTCCAAGTACCCGAGTTTCGGTTCGCTCTACCCGATCTCTAGTAGATCGCATCCGTTTGTAGTCTATTGTCCAGTTGGCCGCACAACGCATAACAGAGAGAATTCGTTTATCAGTCGAACTAGCCGTATGTGGAATAAACTCCCCGCAGAGGTATTTCCTGACAGTTATAATCTAATAAAATTTAAGTCAAATATTCACAAACACTACTCTCTCTTTCCTCCTTCACGTAGCCTATTTTCCTAAGATCAACACAATGCACTGAATCTGTAGGGAGCATCCCCTGAGTGTTGGTTAATAAAAAAAAAAAAAAAATAACATTTTCCTCAAATGAAGAGCATTCATTGAACAGTGGCTTTTTTAAAATTGTGCCCTTTCTTAACAAAGCTAAATTTCTTCAAAAATACCCTTTCGTAAAAACTATCTCTTCTAAGTACATTTTCTTGAAAAGATGCAATTTTTTAAAACGAACATGTTCCTAAAATATCAAAATTCCCCGAAAAAGTACATTTTGTGCAATAGTATATTTTCTTTAAAACGTAATTTTCTTAAAAACTTAACTTTTCTTATAATCGTACCTTCTTTAAATAGTACATTTTCCAAAAAGGTACATTTTCTTAAAAAGCACCCCTTCCGAAAAAACCACTTTTTCTTGAAAAAGCTCTTTTTCTTAAAAATGTATATTTTCTTAAAATACTAAAATTTTATTAAGAAGTACCTTTTCTTAAAGAGTACCTTTTTTAACACAGCAACTTTTCTTGAAAAAGTACCTCTTTTTAAAACAATACATTTTCTTAAAAGAATATATTTTCTTAAAAAATATATTTTCTTAGAAAATACTTTTTCTTAAAATCGTACCTCTTTCAAAAAAGTTCCTTTTCTCAAAAAGTCCTTTTCTTAAAAATATACATATTCAAAAAAAAAAAAAAAAAAAAACGTACTAAGTACTTTTTTAAATCTTATTTTTTCCTTTTAAGTAACTTCTGTCAAAAAAAGTACCTCTTATTAAAAAGTACCTTTTCTTAAAAAAGTGTTTTTTCTTAAATCAGTGGCTTTTCTTAAAAAGTACATTTTCTTAAAATGGTGGCTTTTCTTAAAAAAGTACCTTTTCTTAAAAAAGCACCTTTTCTTAAAAAAGTACCTTTTCTTAAAAAAGTACCTTTTCTTAAAAAAGTACATTTTCTTAAAAAAGTACAGTTCCTTAAAAAAAGTACCCTTCCTTAAAAAGTATATTTTACAAAAGTACCTATTTTTAAAAAGTATATTTTCTTCGAAAAGTAGATTTGTTTCAAAAAGTACATTGACTTTTTTCCAACAAACGCTTGTTCTTAAAACATGCTTTTTCTTAAAAATTACTTAATCTTAAAAACTACAATATTCTAGAAAAGTCCCTTGTTCGAAAAAAATACCTTTTCTGAATAAAGTGTCTTTGTTAAAGAATATTTTCTTTAAAAATCATATTTTATTGAAAAAGTACCTTTCTTGCAATAGTACATTTCCTTAAAATACTCCCTTTTTTTTTAAAGTACCTATTGCCAAAGTAGGACCATTCCGTGAAGAGTAGCTTTTGTTAAAATTGTACCTTCTCTTAAAAAAATGCTCCTTTTGTTAAGAACGTACCATTTCTTAGAAAACCATATTTTTCTTAAGAAACTAAATTTTCTTATAAAAATACAGTTTCATAATAAAGTACTATTTGGTAAAAAAAACCACTTATCAAAAGTTTATTTTTTTTCTTAAAAAAATATAATTTTTTAAAGAAGTACCTTTTCCTAAAAAAGTTAATTTTTCCTGAAAAATTCGTATAAGGTTCATAGTGCCTCAAAGAAAATTCTATTTAACAATTTTATTGAACGCCTTTCGAAAATAGTTCGAAATTTCAGATTATATAGATTTTTCACCAACTCTTCGGAACATTGTTTGTGGTAATAAAGTATTGATTAAGAACTGGTTCAACTGATTCCGCTAATAAGGTATATTGAGTGATGAGGCTCAAAAATACTAATTGTTCAACCCCTCTTGCGATACCCTCCTGGTATATTAGTTGTTTTGAAACAACATGCATATGACAATTCAAGGGGCAAAGATTTGGCGCTCCTGGTTCAGCAGTTATTAAGAAAATATTTTCATTTGCCAATATCACTGAAAAAAAAGGAATCCATTGCCACTTGATAGTTCAAACATCGATATATGCAAAAATGCTTACAAACAGGTTGAAATATAAATTGAATACGTAATTGTTTTCATGGCCCAAAACAGCTGGACTTTATCCGCGTTCTTCTTTGTAAATACAATTTTCCTATTGGTTTTGCAGCGAAGGTTACTATCGTCATTCATTGTAAAAATAAATCGTTATTGGACTCAACATCAAAGCTCAATTCATTCGTAGTTTCTGTTCTACGACAGCTTTATACATACAAATGCAATACAATGAAACATAATCGATGAAGAAAGATGTAGAAAATTCACTTAAAACGGAGAAAAAAAAGTCAGATAAAAGAAGAGGAAATTTTTCTACTTTATTGCTAAATTGCTAAAAAAAAAAAAATCTTGCATTCTGCGATGGTTAACAGTTGTGTTTATTGTAGTCTTTGTAAAAACTACGATTGTTTGCATATACTATTAACAGATTGGAAAGAGAGTGACGTGCATTTTAACGAGTTTTTTTTTATTTATTGTGGGAGCACTATGGGCAGCGGGACTTGAGAAGTACTACTAAGATTTGCCTTTGCATTTAAGTGCGAAGTTTGCCCTGGTGTGACAACGACCACGATTGAGTTCATACTACTCGTATGACCACATTGTTTGAGCCTGATCCTGGTGTCAGCTTTGAAGTATTTACACAGGTGTTGTTATAACTTAAAACATAAGTAATAATCTATATATCAAAGACTGCGTAACATAACCTTGCTAGTATATATTAGATATCACCAGACTCCAGTATCGTCTTGGTCGGATCTGGCCACTTGTCACTACATAAATTCCTCTATCTAGTGGTGGAATGACAAATATTTTTAGACAATATTCTATGTTATATTACTGAATATGAAAATACCTAAAAAAGTACTTTTTCTACTCTTTCTTAAAAACGTACTTCTTATTAAAAAGGTCATTTTCTTAAAAAAATAATTGTTTTTTCTTAAAAAAATACCTTTTCGTGAAAAAGTACATTTTCTTAAATAGTACCATTTCGTGAAAAAGTACATTTTCTTCAAAAAGTACCTTTTCGTGAAAGAGTACATTTTCTTCAAAAAGTACCTTTTCTTAAAAACTACATTTTCTTAAAAAGAGTACAATAACAAAAAAGTTATTTTTCTAAAAAAAAGTACCGTTTCTTTAAAATTTACTTTTTCTTGAAAAATTATCTTTTCATATAAAGGAAAGGTAATTTCCTGAAAAAGAACATTTAAAAAAGTTAACTTTCTTCAAAAAGTAAATAAAAAATAACTTTTTCGAGAAGGTTTCATATTTGAAAAATTAACATTCCTTGAAAAAGTGTCCTTTTAAAAAAAAACTTTTCTTAAAAAATCACGATTTCTTTAATAAATACCTTTCTTAAAATCGTACAAGCGCCACGGTAGGTGAGTAGGTAGCATGCTCGCCTATCATGCGGTGGTCTTCGGTTCGATTCCCACCAGAGGCTTTGGTCTGTCCCTGCAAAACCAGCCAAATATAATTTGTCACCCGGCGTATCCCTGGACCCAAATTAGAATATAAATTTACTTTGAATTGTAATTAATATAAATAAATAAATAAATAATAAAATAGTACCTTTCCTTAATAGAATACCTTTTATGAAGAAGTACCTTTTCTTCAAAAGCGGAGCATTAATTGAAAAGTGCCTTACTTAAAATTCTGCCCTTTCTTAAAAAAGCTAATTTTCTTAAAAACATACCCTTTCGTAAAAAAGTATCTTTTCCGAATACATTTTCTTGAAAAGGTGTAATTTTTTAAAAAGAACATGTTCCTAAAAAATCATCTTTCCCTGAAAAAGTACAATTTATAAAAGAGTATCTTTTCTTTAAAACGTACTTTGTTAAAAACGTACTTTTCTTCAAAAATTACATTTTCCAAAACGGTACATTTTCTTAAAAAAGCACCTCTTCTTAGAAAGCAAATTTTCTTGAAAAAGCTCTTTTTGTTAAAGAAGTATATGTTCTTAAAATACTTACATTTTATTAAGAAATACATTTTCTTAAAAAAGTACCTTTCTTAACGCAGCAGCTTTTCTTGAAAAAATGCCTCTTTTCAAAGTTAAAGGGTCCGCCATCTAACGATTTTTTTTTTCAACTAGTGCTTATTTCGTGCATGGTAACACTTAGCTCATGTCTGATTTGACAGACATGAGCTAAGAATATGGTTGTGTATACGCTTGAACTATGCTGGGAAATATTGCGACATTACTTTGAAAATCATGGAAATGTTGCAGAATGTGTGCGAAAATTGCGTACGGATTTTGGAAGAAGAGAAGCAGCATCAGCTCCGTATGTTCGTTATCTTGTGAAAAAAGTGAAAGAAACTGGCATCCTCATCGATAAACCAAAGCGTGAAAAGCCAAAAACAGTGCGTACACCCGAGAGTATTGCTGCTGTGGCAGAAAGTGTGCGTGAAGCGCCATCAACATCAATTCACCGTCGTTCTCAGGAATTGAACATTTCGGAGGCATCATTGAGACGAATTTTGCATAAAGACCTTGGTATTACGCCATACAAAGTCCAATTGGTTCAGGAGTTGAAGCCAACTTACCGTCCAATGCGTTTTCGCTTCGCTAAGTAGACCTGCGATCGACTTACAGAAGATGCCGGTTTTGCCAAAAAAATCATCTTTTCAGATGAAGCTCATTTTGATCTTGGCGGGTACGTAAACAAGCAAAATTGTCGCATTTGGGGCACAGAAAACCCGCACGCATACATTGAAAAGCCGATACACCCAAAACGAGTCACTGTTTGGTGCGGATTTTGGTCCAGAGGCATAATTGGGCCATTTTTCTTCGAAAATGAGCACGGAGTGGCCGTTACAGTCAATGGCGATCGTTATCGGGCCATGTTGAACGAATTTTTGTTCACAAAAATTGAAGAGGAGGATATTGGCAACATTTGGTTTCAACAGGACGGCGCTACGTGCCACACAGCCGAAGCTACACTCGATGTTTTGCGCCCTGGTTTTGAAGATCGCATTATCAGCCGCAGAGCTGATGTCGTTTGGTCACCTCGGAGCTGCGATTTGACACCGTTGGACTATTATTTGTGGGGTGCCCTCAAAGACAAGTGTTACGCCAACAAGCCAGAGACAATTGACGCTTTAAAGGACAATATTCGTGAAGCCATTGTTGAGATACAGCTGCACACAATCGATAATGTGCTTAAAAATTGGACCGATCGTGTAGGCTATTGCATGGCCAGCTGAGGCAGCCATTTGAATTAAATTATTTTCCATTATTAACCGGAAGGATTGTACTTTCAAATAAAAGAAGAAATTTGAGATAATATTCATTAGTTTTTTTTATAGCATTTTCAAAAGAAAAAAGTTATTTGGCGGACCCTTTATATATATTCTTAAAAGAATACTTTTTCTTAAGATCGTACTTTTTTCAAAAAAGTACTTTTTCTCAAAAAGTACCTTTTCTTAAAAATTTACCTCTTCTAAAAAATTTATTTTTCTAAAATAAGTACTTTTTTAAATCGCATCATTCCTTTTTAAGTAACTTCTGTCAAAAAAGTACCTTTTATTAAAAAAGTACCTATCTTAAAAAAGTACTTTTTCTTAAAATAGTGTCTTTTCTTAAAAAGTAACTTGGTGGCTCTTCTTAAAAAAGTACCTTTTCTTAAAAAAGTACATTTTCTTAAAAAAGTACCTTTTCTTAAAAAAGTACATTTTCTTAAAAAGTACTTTTTCCTAAAGAATTGCAGTTCCTTAAAAAATTACCCTTCCTTAAAAAAGTATCATTTCTTACAAAAGTACCTATTTTTAAAAAAGTATATATTCTTCGAAAAGTAAATTTTTTTTAAGAAGCACATTGACTCTTCTTAAAAAGTACTTTTTCCCAAAAAACACTTGTTCTTAAAACATACCTTTTCGTAAAAATACTTAATCCTTTTTCGAAAAAAAGATTAAAAAAGATTTTATTTGTTAAATAATCTATTCTCTAAAAATCACATTTGATGGAAAAAATACCTTTCTTACAATAGTACCTTTACGTAAAATACCATTCCATGAAAAGTATCTTTTCTTAAAATTATAGCCTCTCTTAAATAAAGTGCTTCATTTGTTAAGAACGTACTATTTCTTGGAAAACCATATTTTCTTATATAAATACAGCTGCTTAGTAAAGTACTATTTGGTAAACAAGTAAGTTTATTTCTTAAAAAAGTATAATTTTTTAAAAAAGTTCCTTTTCTTGAAAAAGCTAATTTTTCCTAAAAAAATTCAAATATGGTTCATAGTGCCTCAAAGCGACTTTCATAAAAAAATATAATATCTTAAAGAAAAAAAATAATAACCAAATAATGGGTTTTAGAAGGAGAAGTAACTGGTTGAAGATTGCCTGATAAGATTATTATTTTAACACGGTGATGTAATTGGAGGTAGCTAGTTGCCTGCGAACTCATTATTTTCACTTTGAAAGTAATGCAGTATGCAAGGAGCTGGCATGAAATAAATATAAGTAGCTGTATAACACATTATTAGTAACGCCTTATTTTCACTTTAGAAGTAATGTAGTGGGCAGGGGTAGGCCATTATTGGTAATGCAAAAATCAATGAGCTGCTATTATGAAATTTTTCCTTGGTTAAAGGTACATTTTTTTAAAAGTACGATTTCTTAAAAAAGTGTATTAAAAAAAACTATTCTTAACAAAGTACCTTTTGTTATATAAAAGTTACTTATATTAAAAAAAAAGTTTAGTGAAGTCAACCGTTCTATTATTTTTTTTATTTATTTATTTAATTCAGCCACAATATAACAACAACTTAGCTGGTGTTATTTTTTTGTGGCAATTAAATGTTTTACAGCCCATAGTGTTGTGGTAAACGTTATCCAAATAATATTATAGAATTTACTATTACCTATAAATCCTTTTAAGTTAAATGTTTCCGCTGGCTTATGAGATTCATTTAAATTTTTATTTTATTTTATTAGAATTACTTTGACTTTTGAAAAATATTATTCTGAAATGTGTAGGTCAGCGTTACGTTCGGTGCAGATGTAAATGAGTTTTGCCTTTCATGTCCATGAAAATAGTGAATTTCTATTTGGATTGCAATTCAATAGGTTCGTTCCTTTGTTTAAAGTATTTTGTTAGGATTTGTTTTTGCATTTCTAGTTTCAAACAAGTGTCATTGAAAACAATTTAGAGTTTGATTTGACTTTTTCTCTCTCTAGTTTTCCTATATTGTTTTAGCCAGCCACTTGATTTTTATGCATTTTTACTATTTGAAAATTTTCTATTTGCCGTTTTTTTTTTAAATATTATATTTAGATAAACTGATTCAAATATGAGTTTTTGTGATTGGTTTTCGAATTTTAATTTAGTTTTCAAACAGAAATCGATAACACTTAAAGGTTATGTTCAACAGAGTTTATATTTTTAAATTGAAATAGATTTATTCACTTGTAAGTAAGTGAGAAATAACATTTTTACCTCACAATAAATTGAATATAAAAAAGAAACTATAAAAAAAAAACAATTTCCATGTTTAGCCGTTATTTATAACAAGTTTTTATATATTGTCATAACTATTTATAACCATTGTTATCAGTTTATTAAAACGAGCAGGACAGACGTTTCTCAGTTAGCAACGCTGACTAATGTTTTAGCAGATATGGCTATAGCATGTGTTTTTGGATCCTGGTATGTCGTAAACTCAAAAATATTGCAGCCAGTTGTGATGTGACAAAAGGCTGCTTCAAAATGTAAACGAACATTTTTATGACGTTTCTTAGTAATTTCTTACGAAGAAGAAGAATAGTATGGCTGAGACAAAAACTAAGGCGATAATAACTTTCTGGAACAAATATAAGTGCTTTGCTTTTATGACAACCAGCTGTTAGAAAGTGCTTCCTTGTTCAAAATCAAGAGGCAATAAACAAAATAATAATAATTTTGTAGGATGTCAATGAGTTCGGCGCAATATGCTTAGGTTTAAAATTTGTCAGATTAGCCGATACTGAAAATGAGCATTACTCTAATATGAGCAAGATTGTCATACATTTGTTGCCGGCAGTTCTAATAAGATTAAATAATAATTTAATATTATATTCAAAAACCATTTACAAACATAAATTTAGTGTAATAATATCGCTTGTTTAGAAAACTTTTTATTTTAAGCAGCGGTGCTCGCAATATTTAGAAAAAAATTTTAAACATTTAATGCATTGACGCGTATTCGAATTGGGCTCAATGGTCATATACAGAGGAGATGAGTATGCTTTTTTTTTTGCTTATTCTTTTATTATGTACCTTGATTTGGTCTGTTCCCTCTTTTTCACCATGTTTAAGGTCATATTCTTTCCTTTAACTTGTAACTCTTAAAAATAATTCAGTTAATTTTTATTTGTTTAACCATTCAGTGCTCCTGGGATCAATTGTGATATACCTTTGGTGCAATTATCTGCTTATTGCTCGCAAATATAAAGTAAAACAAATCTTTACCAATTTTTTTATTATATTATTTTATATTTTTCTTAATAAAACAAGTAAGAAAATTATAGTCGGTCTAGACCGACTATACTTTACCCTATACCATGCGTTTAGAGACCCTATCTCTTCGGTCCAATTAATTGGATATAGAAAATAAGCATAAACCATTTTTGAGTGGCATTGTTGTTATTTTTTTTTGGCTGCAGATATGAAAAAGTTCATATCGGGTGATATATTTATATGCGGACTAGGTCGAAAAATGCACCGATCCTGACCATAGTTGGTAAAGTCTCTTGTATTTTGCAAAAATATATACAAACAAAATTTGAGAAGAATCAGTGCAATATTTTTGTTTTTTGTTAGATATAAGTAAAGATCCGGAAGCAGCTCTATATGGGGCCTATGACTAAGAGTTGTCCCATAATGGTCATTTTTGGAGTACGCATTAATAAATGTAATTAACGCATATAAACCCAATTTGACTAAGATCTATATGACAATTTTGATCTTATGATAATTTTTGTCGATTTCATAGGGGTCATTTGTATGGGGGCTAGGTCTAAACATGGACCGATTTTCACCAAATTCAACAGCGTTCATCCTGCGGCCAATGAAAGCTTATGTACTTAATTTCATCAAAATATATTCATATTTGCGACCTGCAGTTTGATTACAAGGTTTACATGGACACACAGACGGACGGACGGACGGACGGACGGACATCGTTAAATCGAATCAGATAGTGATTCCAATTCGATCGGTATAGTAAAAGATGGGTCTAGGTCAAATATTTTTGGTAGTTACAAACAGCAGCACAAAGTCATTATACCCAAACCACATAGTGGTATAGGGTATAATAAGAGGACCCACAAATGACCCAAAGTTAATAAAAGACATTTTATTCGAAAGAATATGAAAAATAAAATTAATATAACAATACGAAATTAAAGAAAAGCAATACTTATTGCAAGTCGTAAGTGATTACAGAAAATAATTTGAATTGCATTCTTTTGAATAAATTGTCTTCTATTAGCTTTGGGTCATTTGTGGAACTTATTTTATTTTAAAAATATAGATAGTTTTTACACCTAAAATAATTTTAATACACTGAGCACTGAAGGGTTAAATAAATAAAAATTAACCGAATTATTTTTCTTAAATTCTAAATAGTGGTTTCAACGAGTTTAATAGAAAAACTCGTTTTCGGTATTTTTTATTTAAAAAATATCTTAAAACCCAAAGCTGGCCTTGGCAAATAATAACGCTCTCGGATTTATCTCAAATTTCAGTAACGGAAGTTCTACACATTCAGTTATTATATTTTAAGCGTCGCATCTAAAAATTCAATAGCACTTACAAAATATTTGAATTTTTTGAATAAATTGTTTTTTATTAGCTTGGGGTCATATGTGACCCCAATTCCAAAAGGGTTAATGGAGTCATAATATTTTTTTCCGAAACCCTAAGCTATTAAAATAAAATATAACATTTAAAAGTAGACAAGTGATGAATTTTTGATACAAAGTATTTTGAAATAGTACATTTACAGAATATTTTACAAAAATCCGATTTTTCTCGAAATCCTCAAAAATAAAATCCTTACCAAAAAATTCTGGCATAGGGATTTACCTAAAAATTCACACAGTTAATGTCTAACATACATTTAACAAGACTTTAAAGAGCCAGATCAATTTTTTAAAATTTTCTTTTAGAAAATTTTTCAAAACTTGAAAAAGGAGTTTTCAAAATTTTATCAAAAAAACTTTGCATTTTCGGTCTCAATGCTTAATAGGTTAGCAAGGTGGTAATGAAACAATGCTTAATATCTGAGTACTTACAGGTATAGAGAGTAAAACAAAATGTTGGCTTTAAATAATTTCTTAAAGTTGAAAAAAATGCCATCAAATTTCATGACCTAGTTTTTTTTGGCACAAAAGTGGTCTGGGGCATTTGCTATTTCTTGCCATTTCTTTTTATTCGATTTTGAAGTTTTAATATTTTTGGAAAGATAATTTAATACTGACCGCGAATTATATAACAATTTGTCGGAAATATTAAACTATAGAATGAAATTTTCATAAAATCTGGAAGAAAGTCATATTTTCCCCATATAAAACACACTTGAAATTTTCAATCGCGTTGGGCCACCTCTAAATGTTTTTTGATTGGCCCAAAACTTTGTATTTCTCAGTTTTTTTGCTATTCGCATATTTCTAGGGGGTGCGACCGAGAGTTTTAACACTGTTTTTTCTCCATATAATGAACGGCCACCCTAGTGTATTTATTAAATTTGTTAATGAGTTTATCTTCATTAACAATAATAAAAAACCAAAAAAGTGTTGGTTTGTGAATTGGCTAAGTTGAGAAATAACGTTGCCTAAAAATTGCACTCGAATTTGGAGTGCTGGAATCTACTAGTTATAATAATTATGGCCTGCTGAAATCAAACAATCAAAAATTTTACAAGAAATCCAACTTTTATCTGTCATAAAAAATTTTAAAAATAAATAAGAAAATCTGGTAACGAAGAGAACTTATTTTTTATTTATTTACTGCAAAATAAGATAATCTGATAGAAATGAGTAATTTAGTTTTGGCTCTCAGAAAAACATATTTAATGTTTACAATTGTATATAGAATACTATTTTGAACAACAGCTAAATATGTTCAACAAGCTGTAAGATTTGTATACCCTCCACACCACTGTGCAGAGAATATATATCAATTTGTCATCCATATGTAACGCATCTAACCATAAATTAGCTTTCCCAAAAAGTATATATATTCTTGATCCCTATAACAACTCGAACCAATATAGCGATGTCCGTCTGTCTGTCAATTGGAATTACGCTCACTCACAAAATAAACCATTTAGCTGCGTACACTTAGGATACTATTGTTTATCGTTTTTTCGAACAAATTGTTATTGAAAATGGTGTAAATTGGACATCATCCAGCAAAAATTTGAAGTAAATATGGAGACACCTTTAAAAAAATGCTAAGAAGTAAGTATGTTTGTTGTATTAATTAAGTATTAAGTTTTTCAAGTATTTTGTTTGCATTTGGAAGGTATCAAATTTTTGGCATCTCCGAATTTAATACTCTAACTTGTTTTTCTCTTGATAATTATTAAAACTAGCAGATTCCAGCGCTCGAAATTCGAGTGCAGTTTCTAGGCAACATTATTTTTCAACTTAGCCAATTCTCAAACCAACACTTTAATGTTTTATTATTATTGTGAATGAAGATAGCAAAATCATTAACAAACGCATTAACAAATTTAATAAAACACACGTAGCATATGAATAATTTTATTTATGTGTTAGTAGCAAATTTTAATGCAATTTACCCAAAATAAAGGAAAAAATTTAAAAAATCTGTAAACCTGCAAACCGGCTAAAAAGGAATACCTTTCAAATATATACGTTTGCTCAAAATCGGGATGAAACGGTAGAACAAAACAACGGCCACAAGAGATCTCCAAGCCTTTTAATATTATAGATTAGGAAAAAAAAAATCGGTAATATCCATCTTTTAGATGTACAAAATTGTATTCCAAATATTTACAGAAAATACTAACTCTTTTGGTACCGTGTGCGTATATCTTCGGATATTAAATTAAATATTAATTAAAATTAAAATAAAGATATTAAAAAAAATATTAAATTAAAATATTAATTTGCTTGCCAATTTCTAGCTGCTTTATCGTTTTAATAATCTATACCGCGCTATGGCCAGGGTATAATTAACTAGTTTCTGCTGACGTTTGTAACTACTGAAAATACTTGACTAAGACCCACCTTTTTTGATTTCTTTGGAATTAGAATCTCTTTAGCTATGTCCGTCAGTTTAGCTATGTATGTCCGTCCGTCCTTTCGTCTTTCCGTCCATGTAAATCTTGTCATCAAACTAGAGATCTCAAATATAATTATATTTTGGTGATGTAAGTTGTCAAAAATTAGTCTATGTTCAGACGCATTGTGTCTACCAAATTGCCAACCGAATTTCGATTTGATTTTGAGTTGATTACAATTACAATTCTGATGTTTTTAACAGTAAATATTTTATCACAATAGGAAATAATTTGCTGCTAAATATTAAATTTCTGTTGATGCAATCCAAAATACCGATATTCAACTTTGAAATCGTATGGCTGACTTAATTTTTATATCTTATACCATTATGTGGTTAGGGTATAATGAGCGCATGCTGATGTTTTACACCGAGCAACCATCTTTTGTTACACCGATCAACTCAGAATCACTTCTGAGTCGATTAAGCGATGTCCGTCCTCCCGTCTTTCGCTAGGTCTATGTAAACCTAGTAATGAAACTACAGGTCGTACATATGAAATTTAGTATATAAGCTTTTATCGCAGTTTCATGCGTAGCCCACATACGCAAAACCCTTATCAGGCTGCCATAAATTGTCGTAAGATCTAGGTTAGCATGTATCGATAAGATATTTTGTGTGTATGTGCATTATACCCACTGATTCCGGATCTTAATTTAAATCTATCAATAATTTGTCCCATAAAAAAAGCTTTTTTTTCGAATCTCTCCTTGATTGTGCGTGACTTTGTGTGATTATCTTTAAGTTAATACTTGGTGACAACAAGTCTGTGGACCAAGTTTCAGATCGATCAGATCAGAGGAAATGGGGTTTAAATCACTTCGTGGCAGCGCGTGACTATATTAAAATTAATCTCTGGCCACTACAAGTCTATGGACAAAGTTTCAGATCGATCGGATGAGAGGAAGTGAGGTTTCAATCTCTCCGTGACTGTACGTGGCTATGCGTGGCTGTACATGACTATGTCAAAGTTAATCTTTTTCACAGCAAGTCTATCGACCAAGTTTCAGATCGTTCGGATAAGGGAAATGAGTTTTAAATCACTACGTGACTGTGCATGACTACGTCAAAATTAATCTGTAGTCACAGCAAGACTGTGGGACAAGTTTCAGATCAATTGGATAAGGGGTAATGCCGTTGCAACGCGATAGACCTACAGACAGACAGACAGAAGGTATGTGTTAAAAGAGTCTAAAAAAAACAAAAATGTCATATAGATGTTTTTAAAATTTGGTTTATATATGTTTTAAGGAAAAATAACTAGCCCTACTAAATATGGTCATGATCGATCCATATAAAAATAACATCAGATATTAACTTTTTCATATGCCCTCGAAATTCTAGTGCAAATTCTAAGAAATTTTATTTTTTTTTTGTTTTAATAAAGACCCTAAAGGTATGCTAATCTATTTTAGCCAATTCACAATGCAACATTTTTTAAATATCGATTATTGTCGTTATGGGTTTATGTCCAAAATCGTTTTTCAAATCAACACAACTATTATTGCGAATGAAGAAAACGAACTACAAACACATTAACACACACAGCATTGTATAATTTTATCTATGTGTTAGTAGCAATTTTAAATGCATTTGACTCCAAAAAAAATTGACAAATTTAAAACTCTGTGAATCTGGTGGACAGCTAAAAAGCAATACCTTTCAAATAAGATACGTTTGGTAAAAATCGGGAGAAAACTGTTTACCAAATCATCGGTCACAACAAATCGCCTTATCTATTAATATTACAGATACCATTAGAATTTGTTTATGTTTACTTTTTATATCCAGTTATTTCCTCAGCATAGTTGAATCCAAAACCCTCTCTCTAAACGCATGGTAAAGGGTTCCGTATAGTTGATGTAGGCCGACTATTATTTTTTAATTTTTTTCTATGTGTATCTTAAATATATTCACCAAATTTGTTGACTAATTGTTAGTTGTACCCATAAACTAACAGACATATAAGCTTGAGTCCCGATCTTCACTTAAATCTATCAAAAAAGCAAAAGTAGTTGCATAGCCTTTGTTAATTTTTTTTTATTTTTTTTTTGTATGTTTCTCAGAAATCGAATTGACTTTATTAAATACGTTCATGATCAGTCTTTTTTCGATCTGAACTCCATAGAAATATAGCATCCGATTTGAACACTCATGTCTGCAAGTCGCAAACTTAATACATTGCCACCCAAATTTGCTTTATACTTATTTTATACATCCATTTGTAACCTTTGTACAGTTGGGCTTAAAATCTTTTCTCGAAACTCATGGTATAGGGTATCGTCGAGTCTGCTATACCAACTGTATTTGCCAAATTATTCCATAGATTACAAGCTATTTTGTTCGAGAAATTTGCCGAAAATCCACGGACTATTATTGGAAAATTTTCGTATCTTCAGGTTTCTTTACCCATATTTTAGAATATCAAAATCAATTTTTCTGTAATCCTACGTGTTCTGAATTTTACTTTTGGAAAATTTTATAATTATTTATGGGAGAGTGACAGGTCACCTTATATGATATTCAATTTTTGATCGTCTATTAACATTTCATAGATACGTAGGAAGATAATTGGGCTAACTTTACTACTGGGGCAAAAACTCTCCAAAAACAGGTAATTTTTGAATTTTTTTTTAAATAGCGCCATTTTGTCAATTTTTGATATCCTAGTTCAGGAGCTGCCGGACGTTATTACCAACCAAATGCCATCCGCCGAATTTCGATACGACATCTGGTTCTCAGGAAAAACACCCCGTTGCCTTCTCATTTTTAAGTACCCTTTTCATCGCTCTGGGAGGGTATGATAAAAAATGGAAACATAAACAAGTACGGAAAAGGTTAGAAAATTACGTCTGCTTTTACGTAAAAAACCCAAAGTTTATAAATTGAAAAACGACTGAGCTACAGCACTTTTAGAAAATGTTATTTTTGTGGGATTGAATGGTAGGACATACCTTAAGCTAATTCGCGGGAAATCATTAAACATTTTATTCAACAGTCAATTTTTAAAATATTTTTTAAATATTTTCACAAAATTCCCAAACTTTGCCATATTATCACCAAAAATATCATAAAGCTACCGGTTTAATTCCCATGGCTTTAGTGTTTGTCGTCATATACTCGATATCTTCAACATCTAGCATCATTCTAGAGTTTCTTCTTCCCTGACAGATTTCTTTTGTACTATGCTCAACAAGTATTAGGAAGTTTTCGATAAAGATCTAAAAGTAATCAAATCAAACTTTTGAAATATCTATAAATTAAGTTACAAATGTTTAAATTTAAAAATAAAATAATAAATATATATATAAAAAAAACTAATACAATTCACAGCCTTTTAATGCTTTTAAAATGAGCTACATTTAAAAAACTAAAAAATAAAAATTAACGAAAACTACCAAAAATACAATAATAACTTTACAAAATAACCCAGAGTTTAATTTGTTTTATAACAACAGAGTTGCATTTCAAATAATTATTTGATAATGGTCCAAGATTATTAATCATATTTTCGATTTCGAAATTTCGGTTTTAATTGTCTTTGAAACAATTTAAGTTTAAGCATAAAAATTACGTTTTCGTTTAATGTAACATAGTTTTTTTTTTTTTTAACAGAGTTGCGTTTTAAAAACCCGTAACTATTTATTGCCTGTTACTGTTACGAAACCTCGATTTAAGAATTTAATTCCGTTTAAACATATGTTAATTTTTAGTTAGCAAGTAATTATGATGTTCTTTTAATTACTTAAAATATGGGCAAATAACGAAATCTAACGTCTATAACGATACATGTTGTAACCCATGGGTGTGCTGCCCATAGCACGTTCCGTAGCCTTTTCGATACTGGCTTGAACGCACCGATAGCAGCACACATAGGCCAAACATCACTTGAAGAGTATACGACGAAATGCTCGCCGGAAGTCCTTATTGAAGATGGTATAGATGGCCGGATTTAAAGCCGAATTCATATAACCCAGCCAGAATGCAATGGCGAATGCCGAATCGGGTATATGACAATGACTGCGGCATGCTGGCATTAGGATGTACAGAAAGAAGAACGGCAACCAGCAGGCTATGAATGAGCCCATTATGAGACCCAATATAAGAGTAGCACGCTTTTCTTTTTTCCTGGCTATTCGTCGTTTTTCCTTTTCGGGATCGCGGGGTTTTTGTATTTTTGGTATGGCAGGTTCTAGTTCGGCTTTAACGATCTCTTCTTTGGGTATGTCCTTAGCAACAACCATTGCTTTGGATTCATTTTGTCTTCGATTGCTGGATTTTCGTCCAAATATTGGCTGGCATAAACGAAATTTTAAAGGTTTTACCACCGCACAACGGCTAACTACGCCAGAATCCGAACTTGATGGATCAAATTCACTTACCATATCTGAATCAACACCTACCGACAAAGCTCTACAACGTCCCACTATGGGTGACACCTTCAATTCATTTGTGTTGACCGTTAGACTCGTTGTTGTTGTAGCCGTTACCGTTACCGTCGTAACACTACCGTTGTTGTTATTGTTCAAAACATTCGCATTTGCTGTTGTCGTTGTGCTATTGTTATTGCCAGCCATTGATGGTGGTACGGGTACATTTATGGCACCATGGCCCGTTGTTATTGTACTCACTGTTAAACTCTCCTTACAAAGTATTGTTTCGTTAATGTTAGCCGGTATTTCGATATTGTTTGCGGGCAAAAGTCCTGCGGTATTAGGATACAACAACGGATGAGGTTCCATTTCCCCTGCATCCGATGTGGAAATGTCTGAGGCTAAATCGCAGGTTACTGTTGGTATTTGCATTGGTAGTGGGCCAGCACTATTCGGTGGTGTTTCGATTGTGGCTATTTGACGTTTTTGTAGTGCACTAGAGGAGGGCATTGGTATGGTACCTTTTTTATTGGCGTTGGTAAAGCTGGTAACCTGTAACAAAAAAAAAACGAAATGAAAAGTATTTAGTATTTGTTTAAACAGTTCTCAATAAAAAATACGGTATTTAATGGTTCTCTTTTTCAAAATTGTTATTTAAATTCCTTTCAAACAAAGTGACGTTTCCAATTGACATCATTTTCCAATTTTAATTACACTTTTATGTTATTGACATTCAATTGCAAATAACTTGCTTGTTTATATTCACACATTCGTTATTTGACAGAGAGAACAGAAATATGAAACAATGATGCCAAACATTGTTTAAAGAAATGGGCCATAAACAGCCAATAATAACGACAATAAAACTGAGCGTAATTATAGTTATTAGTCTCAGCTGTGTCCAATAAGCACTTATCAAGCACAGCATAAATATTTCATAAAATTGGCTGTCGGTATTTCCCCAGTTATACTAAATGGATTAGCTACTAAAACTACAAAATGCAACGGCCTCAGATTCCAGATTCTAAGTTTGATTTATTTATTCGAGGATGATTTTTGTATAAAACTTTTTAGTTTATGAATTTTGTACATTCTTTAGATTCTAGTTGCCTTTTACTATAGCAGATTTTTGGGAATAATTTTACTAAAAAAATGTAAATTCTGTTAGAAGTTTAAAAACCCAAATTGAATCAAACCCTGTAGATAGATGTAACTCTAAGAGCTCTACGAAATCACCGAAACCGATTCAGATGAAATTTATGAAATTTACATTTTTTTTTTTTTTTTGTTAATCAACACACAGGGGATGCCCCTACAAATGCAGTGCCTTGTGTTGATTTCAAAAAAATAGGTTATGGGAAGGAAAAGAGATGGAGTAGTGTTTGTGGATATTGGACTTAAATTTTATTAGATTGTAACTGTGTAACGGGGTTTTAATCAACGGCTGGGGTAAATCAGTCGTTCCCAGGGTCAGCTTAAGGACCCTCAAACCTTATGCAAAGAAATGAGTTAATTCGTGTCCCTCTTCGGGTTACAAAATAACTTTATTTACAATATATAAATATGTATATATATATACAATACAAATGACAGCAATCGTTGATGATATATGTAATCGTTGCTGGCAGAGTAGATGATGATGGCAATAGTGGTTGCTCGGTGGGTATTAGTGGCCGGTTGTATCGGTAATACTGGCCACTCGGCAGATGATAGCGACCACTTCGGCAATACAGATGGTTTGGTGAATGATGTCGGTCGTATCGGTAATATTGGCCACTCGGTAGATGATAGCGACCACTTCGGCAATACAGATGGCTTGGTGAATGATGTCGGTCGTAATATTGGCCACTCGGCAGATGATAGTGACCACTTCGGCAATACTGATGGCTCGGTGAGCGATGACGGTCGTGTCGTAATATTGGCCACTCAGCAGATAATAGCGACCACTTCGGCAATACTGATGGCTCGGTGAGCGATGACGGGCGTGTCGTAATATTGGCCACTCGGCAGATTATAGCGACACTTCGGCAATACTGATGGCTCGGTGAACGATGACGGTCGTGTCGGCAATACTAGCCACTCGACAGATGATAGTGACACTTCGGCAATACTGATGGCTCGGTGAACGATGACGGTCGTGTCGGCAATACTAGCCACTCGACAGATGATAGTGACACTTCGGCAATACTGATGGCTCGGTGAGCGATGACGGTCGTGTCGGCAGTATTGGCCACTCGGTAGATGATACTTCGGAAATACCGATGACTCGGTGAATGATATCGGTCGTAATATTGGCCACTCGGCAGATAATAGCGACCACTTCGGCAATACTGATGGCTCGGTGAGCGATGACGGTCGTGTCGGTAGTACTAGCCACTCGTCAGATGATAGTGACACTTCGGCAATACTGATGGCTCGGTGAGCGATGACGGTCGTGTCGGCAGTATTGGCCACTCGGCAGATGATAGTGACACTTCGGCAATACTGATGGCTCGGTGAGCGATGACGGTCGTGTCGGCAGTATTGGCCACTCGGCAGATGATAGCGACCACTTCGGCAATACTGATGGCTCGGTCGTGTCGGTGATATTCGGGAGCAGACAGCCGCTGGAGTAATCGGGAGCAGACAGCCGTTAAGCCGCTGGAGTAATCGGGAGCAGACAGCCGTTAAGCCGCTGGAGTAATCGGGAGCAGACAGCCGTTAAGCCGCTGGAGTAATCGGGAGCAGACAGCCGTGAAGCCGCTGGAGTAATCGGGAGCAGACAGCCGTTAAGCCGCTGGAGTAATCGGGAGCAGACAGCCGTGAAGCCGCTGGAGTAAACGGGAGCAGACAGCCGTTAAGCCGCTGGAGTAATCGGGAGCAGACAGCCGTTAAGCCGCTGGAGTAATCGGGAGCAGACAGCCGTTAAGCCGCTGGAGTAATCGGGAGCAGACAGCCGTTAAGCCGCTGGAGTAATCGGGAGCAGACAGCCGTGAAGCCGCTGGAGTAATCGGGAGCAGACAGCCGTTAAGCCGCTGGAGTAATCGGGAGCAGACAGCCGTGAAGCCGCTGGAGTAATCGGGAGCAGACAGCCGTTAAGCCGCTGGAGTAATCGGGAGCAGACAGCCGTTAAGCCGCTGGAGTAATCGGGAGCAGACAGCCGTGAAGCCGCTGGAGTAATCGGGAGCAGACAGCCGTTAAGCCGCTGGAGTAATCGGGAGCAGACAGCCGTGAAGCCGCTGGAGTAATCGGGAGCAGACAGCCGTTAAGCCGCTGGAGTAATCGGGAGCAGAGAGCCGTGAAGCCGCTGGAGTAATCGGGAGCAGACAGCCGTTAAGCCGCTGGAGTAATCGGGAGCAGACAGCCGTTAAGCCGCTGGAGTAATCGGGAGCAGACAGCCGTTAAGCCGCTGGAGTAATCGGGAGCAGACAGCCGTGAAGCCGCTGGAGTAATCGGGAGCAGACAGCCGTTAAGCCGCTGGAGTAATCGGGAGCAGACAGCCGTTAAGCCGCTGGAGTAATCGGGAGCAGACAGCCGTTAAGTCGCTGGAGTAATCGGGAGCAGACAGCCGTTAAGCCGCTGGAGTAATATTTATTGACAACCGGTACCGATCGTCTAAAAAAAGATAGTTCGCTTTTCAGCAATGTGTCCCCACAATGTTTCGTATCGAAACGATTTCTGTCTTCACTCAGCTCAACTTCGCCTTCTTATCCAATTTACTATTTTAACCAAGTGAGAATTCAAATCAACAGGGTTTAAATATAATGTGTAATTCATAATACATTTTAATGCTATTAATACATCATAAGTCTATTAATGATGGTTTGGTTGATTGTTAAAGATGATGTGTAGTTGGATGTGTATGGTTTGACTATTGCTGTACGTAGTAGGCTGCTGTTATGAATATGTGGTTGGTTGTACATATTTAATGATGGTTTGGTTGATTGTGTAGGCTATTGATGTTAAAGATGATGTGTAGTTGGATGTGTATGGTTTGACTATTGCTGTACGTAGTAGGCTGCTGTTATGAATATGTGGTTGGTTGTACATATTTAATGATGGTTTGGTTGATTGTGTAGGCTATTGATGTTAAAGATGATGTGTAGTTGGATGTGTATGGTTTGACTATTGATGTTTAGGATGATGTGGTGTTATGAAAAATGTAAATGCAGGAGGCATTTGCGTTGTTACAACTGTCAGGAAAGACATCTGCGAGGAGTTTTTTTCCACATATGGCGAGTTCAGCTGATAAATTAATGGGATCTACTAGAGAAGCGGGAAGAAGAACCGAAACTCGGGCACTTGGAATAAGTTCGCTAATCTCAGAAGAACATTTCCTGTTGTAGTATCTATAGAACAGTGCTACACAACCCACACTCCGACGATGTTCCAACGAGTCAATAGAGTTGGATACCCTACTGTCGTTGATGAGTGCCAACGCCCTCTTTTGCACATGGTCCAGTAGCTCCAAAATAGACTTTGGAGCTCCTGCCCATATATGGGAGCTGTATTCCATTTTCGTCCTGATATAAGTGGTATAGATTTTAAGAAGATCAAAAGGAGTCAAGTAATTTCTGTACCGTTTTAGAAAACCAAGACACTTGAATGCTTCTTTCGACACTTGAAAAACATGCTCGCTCAAAAGAACATCACATTGAATTCTCATGCCTACAACATCAAGATTATCCGATTCCTTAATACCTATACCACCCATATATACAGATGACATTGTTGAATCAGTGGCCCTATGGGTCAACATACAACATTGAATCTTCAGCACATTAAAATCAACCCTATTCACTTAACCTCACTCGGAGATTGTTAACAAGTCTTGATTGAATGTGTCATTCGTTGCCCGCCTTGTTCCCCTAACCTCCAAGAGGCTTGGCCTACAATTAAAGGAAAATGAATGACAAATGCTGCTGTCATCTGCGAAAGAGTACATAGCGTTAAAAGTTTGACCAAGAAGGTCGTTCAGAAAGATAAAGAAAAGAGAAGGAGAAAGAACGGAACCTTTAGGTTCCCCTGAATTAAGCTGAAACTCATTAGATGAGACTCCATCGATATAAATCGAGAGAAGTCACTACCGACCCCAAATGCAATAAGCTTTGATATCAATGCACCGTGCCACACACGAACGAATGTCTTGGAAATATCCAGAACAATCACTTTACTTTCACCAAAATTGCGAATGGTTCGACTCCAGCGCTGAGAAAGTAGAGCTAGTCTCCCGTGGAACGATTTCTACGGAAGCCATATTGTCGATCATTAAGAAGTTAGTTGGCCTCTAGGTAGTTCACATGGTGGAAATTGATCATGCTTTCCACCACCTTTGAGAGCGCGGAGCAGATTTAAATTGGCCGGTAATTTTCAGGGTTATTAACCGCATCCTTTTTAGGGATTGGTTGGACATCAGCAACCTTCCGGCAAGAGGGAAAGACTCCTGCACGGTACGAAAGGCTGAGAAGAGTGGCAAATGAACTAGCTAGCGTCGAAGAGCACTGTTTCAACACCATTGCTGGTATTGGAAAATAATAAGAGGACTGGCAGAGACAATGTAACATCGAAATGTTTAAAATGTTTTCGAAAACATTCATACAAACATTTCGATGTTACGTTGTCTAGAAAACTACGAATGGTAATTGAAGAGTTTGAAATATTCACAAGAACTGGAGGCACTATATCTTTACATTCATACAAACTCTTCAGTAACCATCGGAGATTTTCCAGATATACTTAAATTCCATAAAACCATTCCGATTCCAAAGGAAAAGTTTAAACCGGTTGCTGTCTTGTAGGTAGTTGCTAAAGTTTTTGAAAAATTTTTGCACTCACAACTTTTAGCATCTTTTAAAAGAGAATCTCTTATATACCATAATCAATATGGATTTAGGAAAGGTTGTGGCACTGATGAAGCTGTGATCAATGAAGCTAATTACATATGTGACTGTTTCGTTAGAGAATGCAAAAGTTAAAATTGATTTTTTAACGCATGCTGGCAATACCATAGAACAGTCAATACTGACACTACATTTCACAACTATAAATTTGACAGAAGCCCACATTCATTCTACATCTTCATAATAGTAGCGTTTTAGCTTGTTAGGGAGATTGTGTGTTACTGATTCAAGCTATTTTTGCTTTGTGTGTGGTGAATATTTGGTTGGAAAAAAGGATATGCAATATCAGAATCATTAAAATATGCATATTTACATTATTTTGGTTTTGCTGACAGAAACTTGGACAAACCGTGGACACCGACAATGTTTTGCAATAGTTGCAGAACTGTTTTATACAAGTGGTCAAATGGCAAGAAGATCTATTTCGATTTTTTAATTCCAGTACTTCGGAGAGAGTCAAGTAACCACCAGATGGATTGTTACTTCTGTTTAACAAACGTTGCCGGATTCAATATGAAAAATCGAAAAAATGTTACTTACGCGAATTTCCCATCGGTTTTCAAACCAGTTCAACGTCCACCAAATGATCCATTACCAGTTATTCCCAGTGCTATGAGCAGTGAGTCCGAAACATCTTTCACCAGCAGTGGTAGTTTGTATGAGGCTGATGATGAACGCCATTTAGTGGCACAAGCTAAGTGAATGATCTAATTCGGGTTTTACAATTAACGAAGCAAGACACCGAATTACTACTTCATGCATGCAGCAGTGGAAACTTTCTTTGTATATACTATATAGTCTAAACCATTGTAAATAACTGTAAATTAATCTGTTTCAGGTCATTGGTTTGTTTCACAAAATATTGTTGTTTCCTTTGTCAATGGGATAGTCGCGCTACGTGTCATCCTTACGTCGGAACAGAGTGGCCAAAAAGAACTGAGTATTCACCAGGAAAACAGAACATTCCAAATAAACCATTAATTGATCCAAATGACTTTTTTCTTCCGCCGCTACTCATAAAATTGGGGCGTTTTAAGAACTTTGTCAAGGCTCTGGACAGAGATGGTGCAGCATATAAATATTTTTTAGCGGGTTTTCCTGAAATTTCATATGCTAAAATCAAAGAAGGCATATTGGTTGGCCCTCAGATCAGGAAGCTATTGAATGAGTACAATTTTTCACAATGTTTATTGGAGAAAGAATATGAAGCCTGGAAATCTTTGAAGAGCATCGTGGACAGTTTTCTTGGAAACAATAAGAGTGAAAACTACAGACAAATTGTTGCGGAATTATTGAAAAATTATCACGAATTAGGTGCGCGAATGTTACTCAAAATCGATTTTCTTCATTCGCATTTAGATTGTTTCCACAAAATCTAGGTGCGGTGAGCGACGAACAAGGGAAGCATGTTCACCAAGATTTAATGAAAATTGAAAGTAATTATCAAGGATTTTGGGACAAAAGCATGCTGGGAGACTATTCTTGGACTCTACTACATGAAAGCGAACGAACAAAATACAAACCAACTTCAAATAACGCCATTGACTTTTGAAAATTCAGTGATTTTTAAATAAACTAATGATTTTTTATATAAAAAAACGAATAAAAACATTTTTCTTGTATCTCGAAAACCTGATGTGATAGAGAAAAACCAATTACAGATTCGAATTCAGCTCACCAAATTACTCTGGGAAAAATGTTTGGCTGCTCCAGTCCAAAACCTTGTTGGCTAGTGATATTAATAAGGATTTTGGAAAAATTTTTCTGAAAATATCTAATTCTTTTAAAGAGCGTTCTTGGTCGAAAGTCCGAATTTAGTCGTGACCACAGATATGGGTTTACAACTTTTTTCATTTGGACTGTCATCATCTCTTGATTCGTCAACTTCTTCTTCTTCCTCACTTGATTCTGATGATTGATTCTCTGATTCAGAAATTTCGGTATCTAAACTTTCTTGGGACATTTTTTTCCTGAAAATAATACGAATGGGACATTAAAGCCCAATGAAGAACCCAAATGGGACAATATATCCCAAATCGACTAAAATATAAACAAACACTGCAATTACAAAGACAAAACTATCTTTTCACGCTCGAATTGTAAAGGTTGTTGTCACAAATAAAAAAATGTTTTATCTTTTGTAATAGAGTTATGCCTGTTTTATTTTATTTTAAATGTTATTAACAATTGAAGCTACCTTCACGAGAACCTGTCATCAGCTAATACTTGTTTTCTAATGAGAAACGTGCTCAAAATTGGGTACCGTTATATAACGCAAAAGTATGGCTGGGATATTTTAAGATATGATTTTTTTTACTTTAGAGTACAAATAGAATCATTAAAACTTTCATTGGGATGTAGTATCCCAATAAGACCGAAAGGGTTAAGGTTTTTAACATTTATCTATCCTCCTATAGAATTTCCTTTTCGGATTGAACGCCCTTATTCGACTGTTACAGTCATACGTGCATTTAGAAATTCAAGCTTACGGTATCGGTTTTATACATACACTATTCTTGTTTGTCGTATTTAAAATTTTCGAATATTTTCTACTCACAGTGTTTAATCAAAGCTCAGTGTGTGTAAAGCAAAATCCTATTGTAATCAGTCAATAGCTTGATAATATTAATAGTAGAGAAACAAATATTTCGTAATTGGAATTTTTTCCAATACGGCAATTTATTTTCCTTCTTTGTTTTCTGTCAGAATTTTGTTATTAACAGCCTTTCGATGCTGCTATTGTTGTACTCTGTGGCCTATTCAACGTATGTACGCGGGTATTATTAATGAATTTGAAATGTGAAGCGTGATATAATGTGTTTCTTAACATATATCCGCCCCATACTTTTAAATTTTCCAGAATTTTTTTTTGTAACGTCAGCCAGCAGCGTTAATAGGCATGTGAAGGAATTCCATAGTATGAGGAAAAAATAAATTATATGAGTATTTTTTTTTTACCAATTACATATTTGTAAATTGTTAATATGTCTGGTTAATGATGTCGATACTTACATTATGATATGGTATATCAATTTGGAGTAATGTATCATGCTGTGGCATGTATGCTAATAATAAAGCACTTTACAGTGTATCAATAAATTTATATCAGATGTAAATTAAGTGGTTGAATGTTGAGGTTTTTTTTATGATGATTAAAGTTCTTGTAATTTTCTGCATAATTATGATTGATTGTTAAGGCAAAAACTTGCCAAAAAAAAAAAAAAAAAAAAAATAAGATTCTTTTTGTCGTTACAAATTTAAGAAAAATTATTAAGTTTAAAAAATTATTTTTTAACAGTGAAACATTTTAGCAATCGTTTTCTAATAACAATATTTAAGACAGGGATTACACAAATTAGTACTTAAAGAAATGAATTGCAAAAAAATTTATATTCTTTTCGCAATTTTAAAATTCGTAGGTATAGTGAAAACAGATTAAGTCAACATCCAAATCCCCTGGCAATTTCTCTGCTAGACGATAGCAATGAAAAAAGAAGACAATGAAAAAGAAGACTAATATAAAATTAAAGAAAAGCAATACTTATTACAAGTCGTAAGTGATTACAGAAAACAATTTGAATCGCACACTAAATCATCCTTAAATACACCTCAATAAATAGAATTAATTTTATATTTCATATTCTTTTGAATAAATTATCTTTCGGGTCATTTGTGGGTCTTCTTATTTTATATAAAAAAATATAGATAGTTTCTATACATAAAATAATTTTATAACAAAATTGGTTAAAGGTTGTTTTAATTTATATTCGCGAGCAATAAGCAGATAATTGCACCAAAGATAAATCACAATGGATTATTCTGATCCCAGGAGCACTGAAGGGTTAAATAAATAAAAATTAACCAAATTATTTTTCTTAACTTCGAAATAGTGGTTTCATCGAGTATAATCGAAAAACTCATTTTCGATATTTTTTATTTAAAAACATCTTAAAATCCAAAGCTGGCCTTGGCAAATAATGGGTTAGCGTTCTCGGATTTATCCCAAATTTTAGGAACGGAAGTTCTACACATTTTGTTATTATACTTTTTTGGATAAATTGTCTTTTATTAGCTTGGGGTCATATGTGACCCCAATTCCAAAAGGGCTAATGGGGTCATATTACTTTTTTCCGTAACCCTAGGCTATTAAGATAAAATATAACACTTAAAAGTAGACAAGTGATTAATTTTTAATACAAAGTATTTTGAAATAGTACATTTACAGAATAAAAATTAAATCCTTGTTAAAAAAAATTCTGGCATAGGGATTTACCTAAAAATTCACACGGTTAATCTCCCGCATACACTTAACAAGACCCTATAGAGCTAGATCAATTTTTTTAAATTTTGTTTAAGAAAATTTTTCAAAACTTGAAAAAGAGTTTTAAAAATTTTATCAAAAAATTTCCATTTTCGTGGCAATTAAACCATTCTTCATATCTGAGTACCTACAGGTATAGAGACTAAATTAATTTCTTAAAGTTGAAAAAAATGCCATCAAATTTCATGACCTAGTTTTTTTTTTTTGGCACAACATTGGCGAGTTTATTTTCGTTTTTGAAGTTTTATGGCTTTTTGGAAAGATAATTTAATACTGATCCCGAATTACATAACAAATTGTCGGAAAAATTACTCTATATAACGAAATTTTCGTAAAATCTGAAAAAAAGTCATATCTTCCCCATATAAAACACACTTGAAATTTTCAATCGCGTTGAGCCACCTCTAAATGTTTTTTGATTGGCCCAAACTTTTGCATTTCTCAGTTTTTTGCTATTGGCATATTTCTAGGGGCTGCGACCGAGAGTTTGAAAATTTTTTTTTCTCCATATAATGAAGGGCCACCCTAATATATATATGGGGGATTTCATGTCAAGTGCACCAACTTTTGAAACCGATGTCTTCCGATCGGGATGAAACTTGCACCAAGGTTAGTCCTATTGCATAGTAGTTCAGACACAATTTTTCAACAAGATCGGTCCAGATCTCTCTGAGTTAGAGGGGATCAAAATTTGACATTTTGGCCAAACAGATGTTTTTTATCTCATCCTTGTAACTTATTACCTGTTGTTCTTAGAAAATTTTCTCCCAAAGAGTTTAGATAGCTATTTCCTCAATATTTCGAAAAAAAATACTTTAAAAAAAAAATTTGTAGACATTTTTTTTTTGCTAAATTAAAGCATTTTTTGCCTTTTTTTTCAAAAAGGGCATTTTTTTCTTCTTTTTTTCATAAGAAAGCTTAGGATTTTTCCTTTAAGAGCTTTTTGGTCGCTTAGTGGGATGGGAGTGGGATATCTATCAAAATAAATGTTTTGTAACTCAAGACAACGGTTTTTCAATTTTTCACAAATGCACCATTTTGAAATTTTTCCTATTTGTGTCAAAAAAGTTACAAATAAAACTTATACTGAGAAACTAGACAAACTAAACTTTCCGAAGGTATATAACATACCTAACTAAAATTTTATACCCTCGATACTGTAATACCCAGAATATGTTAACCTCAGGAAAAAAATCGCTTTTTTTCTATAGAAATGTTGAAAAATTATTATTTTTTATTTATTTTTAATAATAATTAAATTAATGTATAATACTAATATTAAAAATAAAAAGATAAATAATTTATTAAAATTTAATCTTAATTGCATTAGATCCATTTATATCATAACTATTTTTATACTTAATTTATTGTAGCTGATGAAGTATTTAAGTCTTGTAAATTTTTAAATACCCAGTCTTTCATCCAGCTTTTTTGTCGCCTTTATTTACTGCGTTTTTTTGTCAATCCTTTCTTGGCGTTACAAGGTTCAGCTGTTGATTTCGCTGCTGGTTTATTTGTTGTCTTTGGAAAGAAATCGCATTGAATAGAGGCAGAAAACTTTTTCAACTTGAGTCTTCCATCGACAAGCGGTATAAAAGCATGGTATTGAGCGGTGCCATCGATTGTTACCGCAGCATCGAATCTGCTCTTCAGTGTTTTCAATGTTTCCTGATGATCCTCTTTGCTACTAAAAACTATTTTAGTTTCTTTACAATAACTCTTTGCCCAATGGAATAAAGCAGTCGCATCTAAGATGCGATCTTGATGAGGGCACTGGAGGCAATACTTCGCTGCATTTCTTTTAAGGTTTGCTCCAAAACCATCACATGCTCCTTTACCATGAGGAGTAGGATGAAAATGCCACTCAGCCATGAGTCATAAGATTTGCGAAGCTACTTTTGTTTTTAAAATGTTGACGAGCTCCGTCTGAAACGTAGTATACCTTCTTTAGTGTAAATTTAGATTTTAGATATTTTAGTATTCTCTTCTCGTACTCATAAACTGCAATGGTATCATGTTTTAAATCGTCGGATATGATCTCCATACTTTTATGTTCCAGTTTTTCATCTTTCATGTAGTAAATAGCTACTGTGAATATAGTTGCTTGGTTGTTATTGAAGTGGAATGCTTCTATGGCATCCTGAAGAACATATTTATAGTTTTCTGCGAATCATATGAAATAACGAATTCACCAGACTTCAATTGTATCTTCAAATCCTTGAAGAATGTCCATTGCTCTTTGACTAAAAAGTCATGGTTTCTCAAGTTTAGCAATCCTGTACACATTTCTTCCAGAAAATCATCCACATTTAAAATGATTGTTTTCAATGTGCATCTGTCAGTCTGAATCCAAGAATCAAATTTGACCTCCTCTATATATTCTCGATCTAAAGAGTTGATTAAATTTTCTTTGATGAATGTGGTTTTCGGGTAATTGGTACATTCACCTAAGTGGCAAGAAGTTGTTGCATAAGGACACATAGTCAATTTAAGGCAATCGCGGTAATCTTGTAAATCTTCTGCCAAATCATCTGTTAAATACTTTAAGTTGATTTCCTTCAACATCAGTTTAACATTTTCATGGTAAATGCAAACGCATACTGTGTGAGTTCCGCTGCTTCCTGCCAAAACGCAATGTTTTGGCCCCATTTGGGTAAATTTCGTGAAGCCAATATTAACATCCTCGTGTTCAGATTGAAATGTTGCAAATAACTCTTTCAGGTTACAGATAACCATTCTCTTTTGTTATGTTATGAAGGTACATACACATACCTTCGGAAAGGTTAATTTGTCTAGTTTCTCAGTATAAGTTTTATTTGTAAGGTTTTTCACACAAATAGGAAAAAATTCAAAATAGTGCATTTGTGAAAAATTGAAAAACCGTTGTCTTGAGTTACAAAACATTTGATAGATATCCCACTCCCATCCCACTAAGCGACCAAAAAGCTCTTAAAGGAAAAATCCTAAGCTTTCTTATGAAAAAAAAAAAAAATGCCCTTTTTGAAAATAAAGGCAAACAATGCTTTAATTTAGTAAAAAAAAAGTCTAAAAAAAATTTTTTTTTTTTTAAGTATTTTTTTCCGAAATATTGAAGAAATAGCTATCTAAACTATTTGGGAGAAAATTTTCTAAGAACAATAGGTAATAAGTTACATGGATGAGAAAAAACACCTGTTTGGCCAAAATGTCAAATTTTGATCCCCTCTAACTCAGAGAGATCTTGACCGATCTTGTTGAAAAATTGTGTCTAAACTACTATCCAATAGGACTAACCTTGGTGCAAATTTCATCGCAATCGGAAGACATCGGTTTCAAAAGTTGGTGCACTTGACATGAAATCCCCCATATGTAGATATAATATTTTATATTCTTGATCCTTATAACAACTCGAGCTGATTTAGCGTTGTCCATCTCCTTTTCTGCCCATTGGAATCATTCACTAAAAAAATATTTCCCTGGGTAAACTTGAGATAATTTTATGATTAGATCGAGCATGTTATTATTAAAAAAGGGGTAAATCGGGCATCATTGTGCCAAGATATGGCCTAATATATTCAGACACCTCTACAAAATGCAAAAAAATTTAAGTTTTTGTTCTAATAAATTGGTATTACGTTCATTAAATTGTTTATTTTTTAAATATATTGTATATATTTGCTATATTAATGTAAACATAATACCCAGATGGGTTGTGTTGTTGTTCTAAATATTTATGCAAGGGGTGCGCTTATCTAAATTCCTCAATAATCATTTTTTTTCCATTAAGAATCGACTTGAAATCTCCTTAGGATTACTTGAAAACATCTCCGAATTATGTCACGAATTAGCCATAATACGATTGTTGGCTATTTTTATACTCGAAATATATTCAGAAAACAATTTTGCTAACTTCGTGGCTTTTTTCCAAGCGCAAAAGTTATTAAAACAACACTCTCCTTTTTGTTGTTTTTCACCTGACCTTGTTCTTTTTTTGCTAAAGTGTCTGCTTCTTTAATTTATATTTTCTTTGTTTTACGTTTGTTCAGAAAAAACTTTTTCTGTCCACTCATTCAGCTTAGTTTTAAAAATTTAAACAGTCATTATTACCAGCTATTTATGGCAATGCAGCCAGCCATGGTGGCAGGTAGAAGCAACACTAAAGCCATTTTTTTTTGTTTGTTTTTGTTATTTGTTAGAATGTTCTAAACTTTTAATCAATTTATCGCAATCTCTTTTAATGAAAAACTTTTTCATCGTTTTTTTTTTTAAATTCCAAATTCAACAAAACAAAAACTCGTGAACAAAACAAAAAATATATGAAATGGAGCAAAGTAGTTAAAATAGTTTTAGTTGTTGTCGACAACTAGCTATTCATTATTGCGAATATTGAATTGTATTCTAAATCATTTTCTCTTTACAAAATTGCAAAAGAAGCATTTAAAAAGAAAAGAATCGAAGTGTATATGGGTGTGTATGTGTGTACGTCGCTATTTCGCAAAATGATAATGATGGTCATTGTTGAGAACACAATATGAAGAGTAGTTTTACACTTTTAAAGTGTCTACTTGAATATGGCCGATGCTGCTGATGTTGACGATGATGGTGATGATGATGATATGTTGCACTGCATTGCATTTTATTTTGTTGTGTTGTATTGTATTGTTTGCGGTTTTTATATTTAGTAAAGTGCAAAACTACTCGTAGTATGGCAAAACTTTTTAATTCTATGAAGTTTATGTTGTTGTATGTAATTTCAAATTTAAACTGAATTGAAATTCTTTAAAAAAAAAACCAATTTGTTGGCCAAACAAATCAATTGGCTATTCAAATATTTTCTGAGTTTATAAATAAATTTAATTTAAAAATTTCTTAAATACCTATATAAAGCAAAGCTCTTCTAAAACGATTCTTTAGGGACTTTCGAAATAATAAACCTAATGGTTACTCTGGAGATAATAGAAAGGTCATTAAACCGAAGAGGAGTAGATTTAGTGACATCAATATGGATGGTAGAAGTTCTCAACACAAGATCAGCAGAAACATCAGCAGAAGGGGAAACCATAGCCATCAACACAACCAGAGGCTGTCCACAGGGAGGGGTTCCTTCGCCTCTAATATGGAGTCTGGTTGTTGACGAACTACTAATGGAACTGTCGGAAGCAGGTATAGAATGTCAAGGCTACCCGTACGATATAGTTATAATAGCAAGAGGCAAATTCGAGGAAAACCTTTGTGGCATTGTCCCAAGATGGCTGAGAATTATCAATCAATGGTGTAGGGCAACAGGGCTGAACATCAATCTGACAAAGACCACTATTGTACCATTTACCAGGAGAAGAAAACTTCCAAGATGGAAGGCAATTCAAATTCTAGGAGAAGTCATCGATCCAAAGACAGAGGTGAAATATCTGATCATAGTACTAGACAGTAAGTTGACTTGGAAGGCACACGTCAACCATATCACAGAGAAAGCCAAGCGTGCTACAATGATATGTAGAAAGGTAGCGGGTAGAACCTGAAGATGTAAACCAAGCATCCTATACTGGATGATGGTCCATCCAATCGTGACCTATGGAGCTATTGCGTGGGCCAAAAGGACAGAGTTAAAATCAACTAAAATGGACTTAAGTAGGATACAAAGACAAGCGTGTATTGGGATAACGGGTGCAATGAGGACGATCCCCCTGGGATAACTTGAAGTACTCTTGGATCAAAGCCCACTATATATAGTGGTGCAAAAGAAAGCCCTGGCAACGGCAATCAGGATAAAGGGGGATAAACCTATAACCAGGCTTTATGAAGGACAATGGAACCGAATAAGTCAAGTTATAGATTGCTCCCTCCTAGATTGTCCAATGTACAATACTGAGAAGAAATACGATTTCAAGAAAAACTTTGTCACAAAACTTAGTAATAAAAAGGAATGGAGTAGTTTGAGTAGAGCATATTCTCTAAAGGAGGATACGATCAAATGGTACACGGATGGGTCAAAGACCGGATAGGGAACAGGGGCGGGAGTCTTTGGGCCTAGAACCAAATACCAATAATCAATGGGAATACATTGATACATTTCCAGGCGGAAATTTATGCCATCGATAGATGTGCACAGATTAACTTAAATAGAAAGTACAAAAGACGGGACATATCCATATTATCAGATAGTCAAGCTGCTGTTCGAGTACTAGGCTCCTATGTAGTAAATTCTAAGTTAGTATGGGACTGTCTGCAAAGACTGAATGAGCTAGGCAGACACAATAAAGTCAGCCTTTGTTGGGTCCCGGGGCACATTGGGATCCAAGGAAATGAACAAGCAGATGAGCTTGCCAGAAAGGGAGCTTCCACAAAGCTACTGGGGCCGGAACAGTTTTGTGGAATAGAAAAAGGAAGGCGTACTCAGAGAATATGAGAATCATATCAGACAGGAGCTTTTCTCGAGCCACCTTGGCTTACGGCAATCAAAACTCTTGTTAGGCAACTACAACAGTAAGAGATTTGAGTCATGTATCGGACTATCAAAGAACGGACTGAGAATACTAACCGGGATTCTTACTGGTCACTGTAGGCTCAGGGAGCATCTGAGCAAGTTAGGACTTGAAGCGAACCCAATGTGCAGATTCTGCGATGAAAAGGTAGAATCGGCGGAGCATATACTGGGAAAACCTTTTAATGCATAAGAGGAAAAGCACCTGGGTTCTTTCCAAATACCAGGGAGCGCAATAAAATCACTGGAACCAACCAACATCCTCGAATTTCTGAGGGCTTCAGGGTTGGGTGAGATTTTATAGGGACACACTATTAGCAGAGGGCAGTACAATAGATCATTTGGTCGCGGTACTTTCGTCACCTCTTTTTTATACAATTATTATTATAACTCTGGAGATTAACCAAACGAGTTCAAAATCAATGTCGCTGAATGATTAAAAATTATTCCAAAAAACCCCTATTTGGGATGATGACAGTTGTTTTCCATTTAGTAAGTCGCAGATTTCAGCAAATAGACTTTACACTCGGGATATTTCCAGAACTTCACAGAGGTGTAATATAGGGTTTAACACAAATTCATAACCACATTTCAGGAGAGGCTCTTTAGCTATGAACCAGTAAACTTAGAAGAATTATTGGTTTAAACGATTTTTTAAATATATTTATTAAATAATTTCGAGATTTAATCGATTTATGTGAAAGATACACAGGTAAGGAGCAGGCAGAAAAATTTGGAATACACAAGGAAATTTAAATACGCAAAAATTATTAGAAAGCCATGAATTGTGATAAAGATAAAAAACGAATAAATTCCTTTATAGAGATAATGAATCCGAATTCCCTACAAATTTCGTGAAGAGGTATTTTTAAGAAACTTCACCTCACAAGAGATCATCGGCTATATACAACCATCCATTATTACAATGATTAACTTCTATTTATGTAATAGTCAGTTGTAAAGCGCATTTGGAAACCTACCGCTCGTAAATTTACTTTATTTAGGAAGTACTTTTTTAAGAAAATTTACTTTTTACGAACAATTTTTTTTTAAAGAAAACCTATTTAAAAAAATAACTTGTTAAGAAAACGTTTTATAAAAGTGTTGTTTTTAGGAAAAGGTACTTTTTAAGTAAAGGCACTTTTAAGAATAGGTACCTAAAGCTAAAATATTTAGTTTATTATGAGTGGGGAATTTTTAAAGAAAATGATTTTTTTGGAAAAGAAATTTTTAAGCAAAGGTACCTTTTTGGGAAAAGTTCATTTAAAAGAGATATTTTTTTAAGAAAAGGTACACTTTAAAAAAATATACTTTTTCTAGAAAATGCATTTTTTTAATAAAAGGTATTTTTCTTAACAAAATGTTCGTTTTTAGCAATATTTACTTTTTAAGAAAAGTTACTTTTTGACAAAAGAAACTGTTTTGGCAAAAGGTACTTTTAAGAAAGGGTAATCTTAATAAAAGGCACCTTTGAGAAAAGATACTCTTAAGAAAATGTATTTTTTGAGAAAATTTTTTTTGTGGAAAAGAAAAAGCATTTTTTTCTATTTTTGGATTTGAAGTTGACCAAAAACCAATATAAGGAATTGCGGAAACGAACCAATGAAAACAATTGTGAGACTTTTCCAGAGTATCAAGATGTAGTTTCTGTCAAAAAAGAATCTGCTATTTGTGTCACTTCAAGTTCAGTAGAACTAAAATTGCAAGATATTCTTGAGCATACTGCAGAACGGTTGCCATATACGCTTGATACTGATCATTAAAAAAAAATATTTAATGGCCGCATTACTTTAATTTCTAAATGGGGATGTGATGGATCTTCTGGTCAGAAACAATACAAGCAATTTAAAGCCGAAAATTCATCAGATGCTAATTTATTTATGGTATCTTTCGTTCCATTCGCTTAAATAAATTAGTAGAGCAACAGAAATTGATGTATGGAATAATGAAATTCCTTCTTCAACAAAGTATTGTAGACCAATAAAATTTTCATTCAAATAGGAAACTAAGGGTGTCATAACTGAAGAAGTTCAAAAAATAAATTATCAAATTAGAGAATTTCAACCAGTCATATTTAATTTTGATGACCAAGACATTAAAGTATATTTTAAAATGTGTCTCACAATGATTGATGGAAAAGTTGCACAAGCTTTAACCGAAAAAAAGTTATCGTCAAGCTGCATTATATGCCAAAATACGTCAAGTCAATTAAGCCAACCCCCATCACAAGACGATAGTTTGAAAGAAGCCTACGAATTTGGAATGCCCCCTCTTATGCTAGAGTACGTTTTATGGAGCATATTCTTAAATTGGGTTGATTTGGAATTTGGTCCGTTAGGCGAAACAGTGAGAAAAAACAAAGAAAATGAAGAAAAAAGAAGGCAAAAAAAAAATTCAAGAAAAATATCTACAGCTAAGCCTCATATTCGACCAACCAAAACAAGGAGAAGGAAACTCAAATGCTGGAAATACTGCAAGGAGATTTTTTTACGATCCAGAAACTGCAACATATATTACAGGTGTAGATCATGAATTAAGAAGACAATTCACAGTCATGTAACAAGATCTAACATGCAGCAGAAAGATAAATGCAATCAAATTTTGACAGTACGCCAATGGAACAGCTATACTTTATAACGAAAAATTCTAAAAATTCTAAAATCCTACAATCTTTCGACAGAACGGGCACCAAAGTGGTCGCCTATGCTGATGATGATGTGCTTCTGCTCAGAGGTAGATTTCTATCAATGTTCGGTGAACTCATAGAATCGGCATTAAGTAAACTCGTGAAATGGGCAAGTGAAAATGGTCTGGGGGTCAACGCTTCTAAAACCGAGTTGGCTCTCTTTAACAGAAGGACGAAGTTAGCTGAGTTCAATCCTCCAAGACTGGACGGGAGGACTATGGTACTTTCAAAGGAGGCGAAGTATTTGGGTGTTATTCTGTACACTAAACTCAATTAATCGAGGATCGTAGAGGAAAGGACTAAGAAGGCGCTATGTGCAAATTAATTATATCACTAAAAATGTATTTAAAAAATTAAATTTTTTTCACTTTAATAAAACACTAAATGTTTCTATTTTTAAATCCAAACTTGAACTAACTGTTCTTTATTTAATGTTCTAACTTTTATATATTTTACAAAAGGGTTAACTTAAAATAATTTGTGAGAGTACTAAAAATTAAGAGTAAAGTAAGCTTAAAGTATTAACGAGCTTAAAGTATTTTGTGAGAATAATTAAAGCTAGAACAGATTTGAAAATAAAGAGTAAGCTTAAATATTAAGAGAAATAATTGTATAAAAATAAAGAGTAATAATTATTGTGGGAATCAATTTTATTGAGAATTTTATTTACTTTAGTAAAAGTGTTGATGTCAGCATTAACTATTTATCGTGTGCAACGATTTCCTGAGTTCCATGGAAATCGTCTGTTGCAGGTGTCACACTTTGCAGTAGTGGATTTGTGGGAATGAAAACATTGCAATTTTGTACGATAGCTGATATTGCAAAATTCGTGGGAATGATAAAAGTACAATTTTTGTACGATAGCGGAAATTGGTGACTTCTGTAGGAGCTGCATGGATGTGGACCAGGAGGAGTCAGTGCAACATTTGCTGTGTGAATGTCCAGGGCTGAAGGAGCAGCGCCTTAGATATCTAGGGCAAAGATCTTCGATAACCTGGGCTACATAGTAAGCGTTCCACTCGGTGACCTTGCGGACTTCCAGACTGAATCTGGTTGGTTCAGGAGGGACGCATAACGGACGAACGGGATCTTTTCCATACCGGGATCCATTTTCCATACCCCCTTACACTGTATATCTGTACTTTTTAATCTCTTTTCCTATCTGTATCTTTCGGCACCTTCTAAAGGGTATCACAATGGGCATTATGGCCTCCGAGTGTACCGACCCATCCAACTTAACCTAACCCATAACGAAAAATACTCTTTGAGATATATGCCATCCACAGTTCATAAAATGTTGTACCATGGGAACGAAAAAATTCAAAACAATATGTTACCAATAGGAGAACCATCTGAAGAAGCTTGGCATTTTCTGATAAAATTTAGCTTATAAAATTTTTAAAAAGTATTAGTTGTTAAATTACCTGAGAAAATAAGACATTATATAAAGAAAAGACTTTTTTAACCTTTTAACACTTCACTTTTGTACTAAAATTCAACTAAAAATTAAAATGTATTTTAAATGAATTTACGTTTTATCAAAATTCCAATCCAATCAAATGTTATGGATTTTTGAACGCCTTCTCGTGAAATGGTCCACTGTGCGACGTTATGATGTCAGTTAATGTGTTAGTTATTGATTTGGTTTCCTGCACAGGACTAATAGTATTGTAATTAAAGCACAGGATTTGGTGATGCAATAAGCTTTTAAGTACTTTAAACAAGTATAGTAGAATAGCAATGGGGGACGATATTCTTTATTTGATTTAGGAATGGGTAAAATTATAGCATATTGCTAGCTTAGAGGAAATACGCTTTTTATACCCTATACCACTATGTGGTTTGGGTATAATGACTTAGTGCTGCTGTTTGTAACTACCAAAAATATTTGACCTAGACACATCTTTTATTATACCGATCGAATCAGAATCACTATCTGATCACTATCTGATTCGATTTAACGATATCCGTCCGTCCGCCCGTCCGTCCGTCCGTCTGCGTCTCCATGTAAAGCTTGTAATCAAACTGGAGGTCGCAAATATGAATATATTTTGATGAAATTTGGTATATAAGCTTTTGTCGGCCATGGGATGAACGCTATTGAAATTGGTGAGAATCGGTCCATGTTCAGACCTAGCCCCAATACAAATTACCCCTATGAAATCAACTTAAATTGCCATAAGATCCAAATTATCGTATAAATCTTAGTCAAATTGGGTTTGTATGTGTTTATTACATCCACTAATTAGTACTCCAAAAATGATCCCTATGGGACAACTCTTAGTCATAAGCCCCATATAGAGCTGCTTCCCGATCTTCACTTAAATCTATCAAAAAACAAAAATATTGCACGGATTCTTTTCAAATTTTGTTTGTATATATTTTTGCAAAATACAAGAGACTTTACCAAACATGGTCAGGATCTGTCCATTTTTGGGCCTAGTCCCCATATAGATATAGCATCCGATATGAACTTTACCATATCTGCAGCCAAAAAAATTAAAAAAAATCCCAATAAAATTTGGTTTATTGTTATTTTCTATATCCAGTTAGTTGTGCCTCAGAGATAGGGTCTCTAAACGCATGGTATAGGGTATCGTATAGTCGGTCTAGACCGACTATAATTTTCTTACTTGTTATATTAAAAATGTGGGTAATTTGGGGATAATTTGCTTGTATGTCATCAGAACCAACAGCAGTAGATTTTAAAGCCTGACAGGTGAAGTGTTGGTTTACGCATTGAAAACAAATTGCATTTTCGGATAAAGTTGAACTTATATTAGAATTGCGGGAATAATATCACTCGTTTATGGGGATGTCTGGGGTATTTGTAAAAGTATCTAAGAGAGGATATTTTATAAAATCTGATAAATAAGATGAAGTGTTACCACTGTTCTCAGTTCTTTTTTAAAAATCTAGTTCCCCTTTTCGCTACTACAGTATGCAACCTACTAAGGCTTATTTGCTCTTTATCACTTTGCTCTTTATCACGTACCTTAAACGAGTTGTACTGTATGCACTAGTGTTGCTTATTTTTGAAAACACACATATTTACCGTGGCCATACTTGTTTACGTTAATTGCAATTGCACCCACAACTGCTTGATTAAATTCTGTTTGTGTATCGTAGCATCAATCGGCCTTCTGTTAGCAGCATTTCTCCTTTAAATATTTATATTTCTAATGGAATAGGTTGCATTTGAAATAGTCAATAAGCTTAAACCCAGCATACATTTTATAATCAGACGCAATACGGCAATTTACAATGCCGGGATTTTGCTCATGATGGTGTGCCCGGTGCATACGATTTTGTTGTGGTATTTATATAGTCCTATAATATTTTGACCTAGGCCACCTAACAGGTAGACGATGTATATATTTTTTTATTAAGTCATAGAAATAAGCAAAGCAATGAAAAATCTAAATTTTCTAAATTTTGGTCGGACAAAGTTGAATACTTAAGCGTTTATTTTTTTTTTTTATAAAAAGTTACTGTTTAGCGCCCATACATCAGAGAAAGAGTCTATTTGTGCAAGAAAATATTATACCCCCTAATAAATAGGCTAGGCTTGATACCATAGCGTACGGTCAACCTCGAGTCCTCGAGTAGTAAATGAGCTACTCGAGCATAACGAGTATCATGAGTAGTAAAAATTTAAATTTTTCATGTTTGAAAGTATGTAAAAAGATACATACATAAAAAGATATCATACTTAAATTTCGCTTGAAGAAAACCCACAAATGACTCAAAGTTAATGAAAGACATTTTATTCGAAAGAATATGAAAAATAAAATTAATATAATGATAAAAAATTAAAGAAAAGCAATACTT
This sequence comes from Cordilura impudica, assembly GCA_963682025.1. Classification (NCBI taxonomy): domain Eukaryota; kingdom Metazoa; phylum Arthropoda; class Insecta; order Diptera; family Scathophagidae; genus Cordilura; species Cordilura impudica. The sequence continues at coordinate 143,440,570 of OY821517.1, read as the reverse complement.
ATTGCAAGTCGTGAGTGATTACAGAAAACAATTTGAATCGCACACTAAATCATCCTTAAATACACCAAAATAAATATAATTAATTTTATATTTCATATTCTTTTGAATAAATTGTCTTTTATTAGCTTTGCGACATTTGTGGGTCATCTTATTTTATTTAGAAAAAAATAAATAGTTTTTATACATAAAATAATTTTATAACAAAATTGGTTAAAAGTTGTTTTAATTTATATTCGCGAGCAATAAGCAGATAATTGCAGCAAATATATATCACAATGACTTACTTTGATCCCAGGAGCACAGTATGGTTAAATAAATAAGAAATAACCGAATTATTTTTCTTAAATTCGGTATAGTGGTTTCATCAAGTTTAATAGAAAAACTCGTTTTCCGTAATTTTTATTTAAAAATATTTTAAAATCCAAAGCTGGCCTTGGCAAATAATGGGATAACGTTCCCGGTTTTATCCCAAATTTTAGGAACGGAAGTTCTACACACTTTGTTATTATATTTTAAGCATTGCACCTAAAAATTCAACAGCACTTACAAAATATTTGTATAATGTCTTTTATTAGCTTGGGGTCATATGTGACCCCAATTCCAAAAGGGTTAATGGGACATATTACTTTTTTCCAAAACCTATTAAGATAAAATATAACATTTCAAAGTAGACAAATGATGAATTTTGATGCAAAGTATTTAGAAAGAGTATTTAGGAAATATTTTACCCTTTTTTTTCTCGAAATCCGCAAAAATAAAATCCTTGCCAAAAAAAATTCTGGGATAGGGATTTACCTAAAAATTCACACAGTTAATTTCTAACATGCATTTAACAAGACCTTAAAGAGCTAGATCAATTTTTTAAAATTTTGTTTCAGAAAATTTTTCAAAACTTGAAAAAGGAGTTTTCAAAATTTTATCAAAAAAATTTTGCATTTTCAGATTCAACGATTAATAGGTTAGCAAGGTGTTAATAAAACAATACTTCATATCTGAGTACTTACAGGTATAGAGATTAAAACAAAATGTTGGCTTTAATTAATTTCTTAAAGGTGAAAAAATCCCATTAAATTTCATGATCTAGTTTTTTTTTTGGCACAAAAGTGGTCTGGGGCATTTGCTATTTCTTGGCGAGTTTTTATTCTATTTTGAAGTTTTATAGCTTCTTGGAAAGCTAATTTAATACTGATCCCGAATTATATAACAGTTTGTCGGAAAACTTAAACTGTAGAGCGAAATTTTCGTGAAATCTGAAAGAAAGTCATATTATCCCCATATAAAACACACTTGAAATTGTCAATCGCGTTGAGCCACCTCTAAATGTTTTACTTCATTTAAAAAAAAATTCCAAGAATACATGGTATGATTTTATATATTTTGAAGTCAGTTATACTGATAGGTTACCCTCCTGAAATATTAAAACATTCTGATAAAAACTATGGAGTGGACTAACTACTATTCAAAAAAGATCATCCACTATCCACTGAAATGTATGAAAATATGATCTTCGTATATGTTTGAAGCCTATTTACAAAAAAATTTTTCAAGAACACTTGGAAAAAGCTCTTAGCATTTTAATCTGAATATATATAGAGAATGTATTTTTAAAATTTCAAAGCATTTCAACAAAAATGTTAGCGTTTGGGAACAACTACTCGAAAAAGATTGGAAATTTTGCAAAAGGTGTAAAAAAATAAAATTTTTTTTTTTTTTGCACTGTCTGTAACTGACTATATTCATAGATTACTCATAAAAAGTTTTAAACCATTCCGGCCAAAATTGTGGCGTCGGTATGGCACTATTATACTGATATCGGCCACTTTCTGTACAAATGTATGAAAATATGCTCCTATTTGAAGTTTAATAATATTTTCTAGAAAAATTTTCACAATGACGTAACAACAAGTGAGAGTGTTAAATTCGGCTGTGCCGAATCTTTGATACCCTTCACCACACGTTGCTTTAAAAAACCACATGTGTTGCTATAAAATCAATATTTTTAAATAAAACCAAAAGTGTTCAAAGTGATTGTTTTTTGCCTCTGTAAACAATATGTCATTTAATACAATATATTGTTGTAATCCATTTAAAAAAGTTGCTCATGTCCGGAATGCAAGAGGACTTCGAAAAGTTCAGCAATGGATGACTGGAATTAGTAATAACATTTCAATATCAAATAAAATATGTGATATATGCAGAAGAGAACTTTATAAATTAAAAGGAAGTGTAAACAATAATATTCAATCTATGAACGAGCCAGAAAACGAGACTTCAGACTCGGAAAGTGAAGCATCAGTTTCGGGAGATGTTCGAATTTCTAAGTTAAACGAAAGTTTAACATATTTACAAGAATCTCCAATATGTTCGAGAAAAATTCCATTAAAAGGGTATACAACTAGAAAGTTAGAAAAAATAACAACATCAATTAAAACCAACATTTTCCCAAATTCAACACCTTCAACCTCTCACGTATGCCCAGAATCGGAAATAATCGAACAACTAAAAGAAAAGTTTAAATCAATAACTAAAAACAGTGATAAAATTCAACTTTTAACTATTTTACCTAAAAGCTGGACATTGAAAAGAATGGAGGAGGAATTTCAAATAACAAATTTCATGGCACGAAAGGTAAAAAACTTGGTTGAGACAGAAGGCGTATTGAGTACACCGAATCCAAAACTTGGAAAACGATTGCCATTAGAAATTGTTGATGTGGTGAAAATCTTTTATGAAACTGATGATGTCAGCAGATGTCTACCAGGATGTAAAGACTACGTGTCAATAACAGAAAATGGTGTAAAATTAAAAAAAAAATAAAAGACTTTTACTCGGAAATCTTCGAGAAGTTTATGCTTTATTTAAAGAAAAACATGAAGGGATAACTATTGGAATTTCTAAATTTTGTGAACTTCGGCCAAAAAATGTGGTTCTAGCAGATGCGTCAGGAAGCCATAATGTATGTGTTTGTAAAATACATCAAAATACAAAACTAATGCTCCACGCAATAAACCTGAAAAAATTGACAGAAAATGTGCAGGATTTTGTGCTGGAAACTTATAAAGATTGTTTAAAAAGACTTATATGCAATCCCCCATCACCAAATTGCTACCTTGGCAGATGTTGCATGTGTCCAGATATACAAAATTTTAAAGAGAAATTTGGTGAATTATTATTAGAAAATGAAATTGATGAAATCATATATAAACAGTGGATAAGTGTAGATAGAGACTCTTTGGAAACTATTATTAAAGAAACTGATTCTTTTCTGGATTCTTTATGCGAAAAACTGCAAACTCTTCTACCCCATTCATTCGTATCTAAAGAGCAGGGTGCATTTATGGCTCACAAAAAGTCTGCGTTGGAAGAAAATGAGTATTTAGTAATTTGCGACTTCTCCGAAAATGCAACTTTTGTGGTTCAGGATTCTGTGCAAGGCTTTTTATGGAATAATAGCCAGGCCACACTATACCCAATAGCAATTTATTACAAATCAAATGGAAAATTAGAAACTACAAATTTTATTATAATATCAGACTGTCTAATACATAATACCATAGCAGTTCATTTATTTCATCGCCACCTAAATGAGTTTTTAAAGAACAAGTTTTTGAAAATACCAAAGAAAATTTTTTATTTTTCGGACGGTTCTTCCGCTCAATTTAATAATAAAAAAAACTTTGCCAATTTATGCCATCATAGCGAAGATTTTAATTGTTCCGCTGAGTGGCATTTCTTTGCTACCAGTCACGGCAAAGGACCTAGTGATGGTCTTGGGGGAACGGTAAAGCGTGAAGCACGAAGAGCCAGCTTGCAACGTCCATTCGAAGATCAGATAACTACTCCTCTCCACTTGTATAATTGGTGTCAGCAAACTCTTCAGAACTACAACTTTGCATATTTAACGGAAAAAGAAGAAGAGAAATTGCTAACTGATAGATTTATAGGATTACGTACAATTCCGGGAACTCAAAAGCAGCACAGCTTCATACCAATTTCAAAAACACAAGCTAAAATTTATTCCGCTGATAGCAAATTTGTAATTGAAAACATTTATAATAAAACTAAACAACAACAACAGCATTCATCGTAATAATGTCAACAACAACAACAACAACAGCATTCTTCATAATAATGTCAACAACAACAACAACAACAGCATTCATCATAATAATGTCAACAACGCCAACAACAACAACAACAACAGCATTCATCATAATAATGTCAACAACGCCAACAACGCCAACAACAACAGCATTCATAATAATAATAATTCACTTGTTAAATATCTACCTTTACTCTATGATAAATATTTCTGGATCCAAGCATACCCCCAGTCTGAAATTTTTTGGAACTTTAGGGAAGGAACCAATCTTAAACATATATTTTTTTCAGATTTTTAAAATTGTTTTTTTTACAGCTATAGCCTCCCGAATTATAGGTCAAGAGATGTGACCTTTGACCTTTCCAAAAAAAAAAAATCATGTTGTATATCAAATTAAAGGTAATTAATTAACCTTTCAAATGCGACCTTGATAAGTTGCGTCACTATAATATTAATCAAGAAAATGATAATTAAGTAAGTACAACTTTGTACATTTTTATAGTTTTTTCCGATATTCAAGACCTCATATTTCCGGATCCAGATGCGTCAGTGAACTTAAATTTAGGATTTTTCTTATTTCTCGGATACACTTTAATCCTGCCAAAATTCAGCAAATTTGGAAACAGTGATGTAAAAAACAGCCATATTTTAAGTTGAGTTCAGATGGTTTAACCCAATGGTTGTGTAGGGTGGCTATATGCATTAAATCGTGCTAATTGGAGATGGCTGTATAGTTTCTTTTAACTGGCGAAATATTTTTTCATTGCGGTCATGTAGGTCGGATAGAGTAACAAATAGTAACCAAAAAAAAAAGCTCTCTCAACTTTTTTATTAAAACATTGCCATATTTGGAAAACATAGAGAATAAATTTATAATAATAAATATTCAAATTAGGGATGCCAAACGCAAAAAACCAAATGTCCCAAACATTTTAAATAAAATAATTTGTTATCTTTATTTTCTGAAAAACTTAAAATTTTTATCAAAAAAAAAAAAATGGGAAAATTTCTATATAAATAACATTCTCATCAAATTGCGTTTATTTATGTAACAGTTTTTATGTTCGCAATTCTTAAATATCATTTGACGTTTTCTAAAATTCATTGAATTTAAATGAATGTTTTCTGTAGTGTGATTCTGTAAATTTCAACGATCCGGCAATCGCAAAATATATCGACAGCTATTGTTGTTTGCACTAAGGATTAAGTGATTCACTAAGTACATACATCTTAACGACAGTCGACAAATCTATTTTTCTATTTATTTAAATTGTAAACGAGTGGCATCTCTGTCAAAATAAGCGAAAAACACAAAGAAGAATACAAAAAAACAAATTACTTCGTGTTTGACAGGATGATTTTATGTTGATGTTTAATATCTTTATTTTTTTTTTTACTAATATTTCTGTGTATTTATTTGAAAATGAAATAATGAATTGAATATGCTATTTAATTTTTTTATTTAGATAACAACAGCAACTGACTTTAACAATAGCGAATATCGTTTAAAAATTTTACTGATAATTTTGCTATTTTCTTTTTTTTAACGATTCGACTATCGTTAAAAGAAGTTACTGAATCGCGGTACTGAAAAGCTATTAATTTCTCCTGAATGTCAATATTTTTTTTAAATGTAAAAATTTTTTAAATGTAAACACAGGTATTTGGTGTTTTTTTTTTTTTTTTGAATTTCAATTTGTGTTTAGCGAATAAAATTTATATATTAAAGATGCAATTGATGACTTCTAAATTTAAAATTATTATTTCCGACGTTTTGATATGATTTTCGGAAATTCAGTTAATATTTTCTAATTTATAATTGGAAGTTTTAATTCCAGTTTTTAGAATTGATATTTTCTTAAATTTGAATGGAAAATTTAAAAAGTACAATTTTGTATTTATGTTAATAATAATAATTTAGTAATTATAAACAGTTTTTAAAAATTAGATGTAATCGCAATCAGATATTTTGTAGGTAAAGCAGAATAATAATTCTATATAACTATGTTGAACTGTTTTGAAAGCAAAAAACTAATTGATAAACTCGGTAACTCTATTTTGTAAAGACAACAAAAAGTAAATATGCCAAACTTATGTTCATATTTGTAAAAGAATAATGAAAAAACGTATGAAATAAAAGACCAGCCCGTGTGTACTCTTAACATTGTTCTGTATGATATCTAGTTGAAAATATTAACATTCATGTTAAAATAGAAATAACTATTGCAAAGCCAATTAGAACATACAAAAATTGTGGCGCCATCTATTGTGGCATAGTCACGCTGAGCAAAATGAAGTAACGCTCTGTTAATGCAAAAAAAATGTATTTTCCCCACAACAAAATATCGCAGAATTTTATGTAAATAAAATAATATTGTTATGCAGTTGCAGTTGTTATGGATATACATATATATAATATATGTATATTATTTTTTTTATTTAATATGTTCATGTATGTATATGTAAATATAACACACACAAAATACAACATCAAACGTTATTTTTGTGCTTTTCTCTTTAAATAAATTTATACATAATTTTTTTTCACTAAATTTACATTTTTTTTTTTTTATTAACAACTAGGTATTTTAGCATTATTTGCTCTAGATGCTGGTGAATTTTTACTCACTTTACATATATTAACTCGTAGTGTCTGCTTGTCGAAAAAATTTTGGATCGATTTTAACCCCTTTCCCGTGACCCATTCGATCCGAAATTTTGCAGACAGGCTCGTGGTAATAACAGAAATGATCTAACAACTTTTTTTAGTGATGCCAAAACAATGGAAACTTTTAAAATTTTCTACCAGAGTTAATAAAAAAATGTACAAAGGGTTAGTTTTTATTATATTATTACCACAACGACCACAAAAATAACAAGTCCAGCTATGACAACAACACAACATTTAGAATAACAACAAGAACAATATAGAAATATCATATTTTTCATTTTGTTTTTACTTTTTCAGAGATTTCCCTGGACCTGTTCCACCGATTTTAATGATTTTTGTAACAGAAATCTTCCCATGAATTTGGTGAATCAGTCTCACTAAAAATGATCACAGTAGCTGCACTATTGAGGAGGTGATCGTGACAAGAACAACATAGAAAATTATATTTTTTCAAGACTTTTTTTAGTTCTTCATTCAAATCTCGGGCCCTAATCGACCGATTTACACGATTTTAAATAGCAAACTTTCCAGGATGTTAGTGAATCATTTGTTATGTCAACGAGCACCCTAACTGCTCGATTGATGCCGTCATCGTGATTTCCACAGACGGACAGACGGACAGACGGACATCGCTATATCAACTCCGGTTGTTATAAGGATCACAAATATATATATTTTATGGGGTCCAAAATTTTTTTTCTGATTATTACAAACGGAATGACAAACTTATATATACCCTCTGCACACTGGAGTGGAGGGTATAAAAATTATATTCCTTAGAGCTGTGTATATAAAGAGAACACTTTCTTCAAGTTTCAAAACATTCCGCCAAAAATTAAAGCTTGGAGGAACTACTACTCGACAAAAATATTTAAAAAAAAAAAAAATTTTTTGTTCAAAAAAAAATTTAAAAAAATATTTTTTTTTCACTGCCCGTAATTGACCTTATTCAAAGATGACTCATATAAAAAATTAAGTCAGTACAAAAATTAAATTAAAAATTAAAGCTTGGAACTACTCGGCAAAAAACAGAAACTAAATAAAATATTTAAAAAAAAAAGAATATTTTTTCAAAAAAAAAAAAAAAAAATATTGTTTTCACTGCCCATAATTGACCTTTTTCACAGATGACTCATATAAATAATTAAGTCATTCCGATTAAAATTGTGCTCTGGGCGAACAACTACTCGAAAAAGATCGACCACTTTCTATGCAAATGTGTAAAAATTTGCTCTTATTTCAAGTTTGATGTAACTTAACAAATATTTCCCTCACAACTTGCTAAAATTTTTTAATATCTGTAGTTGCAAATATATCGATATAATATTCATAAAATTTCAAGGTACTCCGACAATAATTGTGCTGTTGGCGAACTTGTACTTGAAAAAGCTCGACCACTTTCCGTACAAATACACTCCTTGTCACTTGAATGGGACACCCCCTAAGTGTGTTTGCGATCATCCACTGCTCCCAAACCAATGATAATAGACTTATTTTTTTTTTTAATTAAAGATCATTTAATTGCTTTGTCTTAACCAGCAGGAATTCTTCATGGTAAAGCTTTAATCAGTAACAAAAAATTCTTAAACTCAATCCGTCAAATTCAGGGGCTCAAATTTTGCGTCACTTGAATAGGACAGTTAAACAAAAAAAACATTTCAGAGATCTCAGATTATTTTTAACATAAAAATGACTTAAATATAGGGTAATAGGTTTAATTTAGAAAAAAAAATGTTTTAATAATGCGTCGAGCCACCTTGATGTTCCAAAACTTCAGTCATCCGTTTTGGAAGAGATTGATACAAGCTAGCCAAGTAATTTAATGAAATCGAGTCCCAAGCTAATTCGATTACTGTAACTAGTTCGGGTACACTCGAATATTGCTTTCCTGCGCCATATATTTCACGTGTCAGCCATCCCCAAACATTTTCGATTATATTTAAATCGGGTGAGTATGGCGGCCAGCTTAAGAGGTCCACATTTTGGCTCTGTATATAAGATTTTACGACCCGAGCTGTATGTATCGGCGCATTATCTTGTTGATATATCCATGGGAGAGGCGCGAAAAGGTTTTGAAAATATGGAAACGCCTATTTTAATATTTCTTTGTAGCACAAAGCATTTATCGTTGATGACATAAATTTTAGTTTGCAGGTGCCATAGTAGGAAATGGCCCCCCACACCATAACACCTCCAGATCGGCTATGCAGACGGTCCAAATGATGGGGTTCCTTTCGGAGATCATGGAATAGTAAAATTGTGGCTCGGACGAACTACTACTCGAAAAAGAACAGACTCTTCCCATACAAAAGTGCGAAAATTTGCTCTTATTTAATGTTTGAGATAATTTTGAAGAAAATTTTTCATAATGATTTAGCCAAAAGTTATTTTTTTTTTAGTTGAAAATGTAAGGAGAGTATTTCTTTTAAATTTCAAACGTTTCCGACAGTAACTGTGAGGTGGACGAACTACTACTCGAAAAAGCTCGACCACTTTCCATACAAATGTATGAAAATATTCACTCCATGAAAGTTTGATATCAATTTAAAAGATATTTTCCAAAAACACATGCTAAAGATTAATACATATTGTAGTCCTCATATCAACACACTATTTTCCTAAAATATTGGAGCACTCGAATGAAAGGTGTGGGGTGGGTGAAAGATCAGTAATGAAAAAATCAAAAATATAAAAAAAACAAGAAAATTATAGTCGGTCTAGACCGATTATACGATACCCTATGCCATGCGTTTAGAGACCCTATCTCTGAGGCACAACTAACTGGATATAGAAAATAAGCATAAACCAAATTTTATTGGGATTTTTTAAAATTTTTTTGGCTGCAGATATGGTAAAGTTCATATCGGATGCTATATCTATATGGGGACTAGGCCCAAAAATGGACCGATCCTGACCATATTTGTTAAAGTCTCTTGTATTTTGCAAAAATATATACAAACAAAATTTGAGAAGAAGCAGTGCAACATTTTTGTTTTTTTTAAGATTTAAGTGAAGATCGGGAAGCAGCTCTATTGGGGCCTATGATTAAGAGTTGTCTTATAGGGATCATTTTTGGACTACTGATTAGTGGATGTAATAAACACAGACAAACCCAATTTGACTAAGATTTATGTGATTATTTGGATCTTATGGCAATTTATGTTGATTTCATAGGGGTCATTTGTATGGGGGCTAGGTCTGAACATAGACGGATTCTCACCAATTTCAACAGCGTTCATCCTATGGCCGATGGAAGCTTATATACCAAATTTCATCAAAATATATTCATATTTGCGACCTGCAGTTTGATTACAAGCTTTACATGGACACACAGACGGACGGACGGACGGACATAGTTAAATCGAATCAGATTGATTCTGATTCGATCGGTATAATAAAAGATGGGTCTAGGTCAAATATTTTTGGTAGTTACAAACAGCAGCACAAAGTCATTATACCCAAACCACATAGTGGTATAGGGTATAATTATGTTTTTTCAACAGACTGTATTCTTAGATGACTCATTTAAATTTTTAAGCCATCCAGACTGATATTGTGCTATTGTCATCCTACTATTCGAAAAATATCACTAAGTTTCCATACAAATATATGAAAAAGCGCACTTCATGCAAGTTTGAGAACGATTTACAAAAAATATTTAAGGCACAGAGGTACAAATTTTTATCAATTAACAAATTAAGAAGCAGTACCTGTGTAAGTTGAATATTCTCTACATTATTTTCCGATTTCCTTTTAGGTATATTCTTAATTTTAAGAATTAAAGTTAAACAGTTACTGCTTTTAAACTAGTTAAGTGATAAAAAGATTGTTGTATATGGCGTTGACACACCAAAAATTCATAAACTTCATATTGTAGTACATTTGTATAGAAAATAACTCAAAAGTTCATATTGGATGTTATTTTTATATGGGGTCCAGGTCATAAAATTATGATATTTAGTAAAGTGAGTTACTTTAACAAAAAACTGATATATAAGTTAATTTAAAAAAATATATGCAGTAATTTTTTTTTGATATATTTAATTAAAGACCGGGAACCAACTCTATATGAGACTATGACGAAAAACGGACCTTCGGAGTTTATTCTTTGCATTACTGATTGATGGGTACAATAGCCACACATACATACATAAAATTTTTTCGATATTTATATGATAATCTGGATCTTGAGACCATTTTATTGGCCTTATAGGGGTTATTTGTATTGGGGCTAAATCCGAATTTTCACCGCTTTTCACCTATTTCTAAATGGTCGATGCAAGCTTATATACTAAATTACATCAAAACATATTAATTTTTGCAAGGTTTACCTTGACAGGCACGGACAGATGGATGAATGGACGGACGGACATCGCTAAATCGACATAGGAAGTAATTTTGAGTCGATCGGTATAATAAAAGGTGGGTCTTGGTCAAATATTTTTGATCATTTTAAACGTCAGAACAGTTTCATTACACCCTCATCACATAGCAATATTTTCAAGAAAATTGCCACCAGTAGTACATTCTTTCTAAAACCGTTTAAAAATTTGAAGCCGTCTAAAAACTTTATTATGTTTTTTAAAATTTTTCTAAATGGGCTTTCAAGGTCACTATTTTGAAAAAGTAATTAAAAGACTATTTATTTAATTTTCAAACTCTGACTTTTCGCTGGGTATTTTCCAGCATCTTCAGGGATGAATTTTATTTAATCTGGCGACATTATAAAATTAAATAGCTTTAAAACAACAACAATGATAAACAACAATAAATTTACCATTTTTCCAAAACAAAAAGTTTTACACAATAAAAATATACGACATAAAACACAAATTAAATTTTTTTAAATAATAATAATAATTGAGGAAAAATTAAAAAAAAAACTTTACACTTTCTTAAGTACTCGAACTAACCTCAACATGTTTTCAGAATAACCTAAATATTTGAAGGGTGTTTCAAAGCCTTTAAAGACTGCTATCTGATGTCCTCAACAAGACCTACAACCTACACTAGTTCCTTTTTCAAGTTATTTTGCTGAGCCGTGAGAATGGCGAATAGTACTTCAGATTATCTGATTATTTTAACAAGATATTGAGGGAAAGACGTTACATTTTGGCCCAAGAAAAGTCCTCTTTTATCAAGATTATACGCGTCTCCCAAACTTTAATAAATGGCTGGATCGGAAAGATTTTGCGCCAATGATGACGACATTAGCACCAAAGCAAATGCCTGAAGGACTGCTAGATGCAGTTTTTTTAATTATGTTATTATTTTTGATGTGTAAACATCTATACGCGCAGGGGGGTAAATTTCTATTTGACAATACAATCACAAAAACAGCGTAACTCATATCGGTGTGAGCTGAAGCAGATAACGCTGTGTGACTTATGATTGTATTGGTGAAAAATTATGATATGTTCTTTTCTAAACATTTTTCAACTGTCTTTCATTCGGTGTTTAGCAGTTGAATAGAACGGTTGTGTTTTTAACAAGTGCGGTTGATCGATAGTGATAGAGTGAATATTGTGAAAATAATTAAGACAGTGACTTTAAATTAACCTTGAGATTTATTTGTTTGGGTGCTACGCTGAACATTTGTAAAATCGGTGTCTCAAAAAAATCTCCGGCCAAAAGTGTGGTTAGAGACGGTGACGTATAGAAGTTATACACTAGCGCCAATATTGACTCTAGCGGCGAGTAGTGAAACTAAAGTATATTTCCTGCTTCCGTTTCCGGTTTCCAACTTCCAGTTTCGGGTCGTCCATTTCCGGTTTGTGTCTCGGCTAAGTCCGTTTCCGGTTGGTGTCTCGGGTGCAACCGGTGTGAGACTCTGCTAACTTCCGTCATAGTTAGTAGTAGTACTGTGGTGAGCGGGTTGCGTATACATAACAACTTTTATAATCTATTAAGTATACGCAACAGTACTGATTGTTCGTTCGATTTATTAAAAGAATTTTTGTCCGTCCTTCCGTCGGTGTGTCCGTCCTTCCGCGGACGTGTCTGTCCTTCCGTGGACGTGTCTGTCCTTCCGGTAAGGAGTCAGTACTTTCGTCGACGTTCCGTCCTTCCGTTAATGTGTCCGTCCTTCCACTGAAGTTTCCGTACTTCCGTCGACGTGTCCGTCCTTCCGTCAACGTCCGTCCTTCTGTAGCAGTTTCTCAAGGTTAGTACTTAGTAGTTAAGTTGTGAGATGCCGCCGCCGCCCAGAAAGCGGGCCGTGAAGCCGAAAGGTAACGCTTCGGACATGGCGACTACCGATGGGTGTGGTACTGGTGCACCCCCGGCGGGTGGTAGTCTGCTCCGTCACACGGAGAGCGAGTTGTCGAGCACGGAGATGGACGAAGAAATTAAGAGGGTCAAATTTGGTTCTCCGAAGAAGCCGGCTTCGCCTAGATTTAGGCGTCCTGCTGCTGTTTTTGCTGCTGGTGCTGCTGCTGGTGCTGCTGCTGGTGTTGCTGTTGCTGTTGCTGGTGCTGAGGAGTTGGTGGATGGGGCTGCTGAAGCTGTAATCAGCGACAAGGCGTCTGCTGGCACCAGTAGAAAGACGCGTGACCGTATTAGGGCCCGGCCAGTACGTGAAGCTGGCATGGTTGGTAGAATGAAGGAGGTAAGCGCCGATTTGTTGGAGCTGGTAATGGCTGATGGCGTTGATGCGCGGTTGGCCAAGGCGGTTATGGGGCATGCTGGCGTATATGAGCAACTGCTCTTTAATTTAATCGCCGAGAACGAACGGCTGAAGGGGCGATTGGAGGTGTACGAGGGCGGTAAAGTGGCTGGCGTACAGGCAGTGGCTTCTAAGGGTCCCATAAGGCCCCAGATGGCGGTTAGGCGTGGTAAATAGAATTTCAGAAAACATAAATAGAATTTCAGAAAACATCATTTGAATTTCAGAAAACATAAATAGAATTTCAGAAAACATCAATATAATTTCAGAAAACATCATTCGAGTTTCAGAAAACATCAATTGAATTTCAGGAAGCATCAATAGAATTTCAGAAAACATCAATATAATTTTAGAAAACATCATTCGAGATTCAGAAAACATCAATTGAATTTCAGAAAACATAAATAGAATTTCAGAAAACATCAATATAATTTCAGAAAACATCAATTGTATTTCAGAAACCATCAATATAATTTCAGAAAACATCATTTGAATTTCAGAAAACATAAATAGAATTTCAGAAAACATCAATATAATTTCAGAAAACATCATTCGAGTTTCAGAAAACATCAATTGAATTTCAGAAAGCATCAATAGAATTTCAGAAAACATCAATTGTATTTCAGAAACCATCAATATAATTTCAGAAAACATCATTTGAATTTCAGAAAACATAAATAGAATTTCAGAAAACATCAATACAATTTCAGAAAACATCATTCGAGTTTCAGAAAACATCAATTGAATTTCAGAAAACATCAATATAATTTCAGAAAACATCAATTGTATTTCAGAAAACATCAATAGAATTTCAGAAAACATAAACTGTATTTCAGAAAACATCAATTGAATTTCAGAAAACATAAACTGTATTTCAGAAAACATCAATTGTATTTCAGAAAACATCAATAGAATTTCAGAAAACATAAACTGTATTTCAGAAAACATCAATTGAATTTCAGAAAACATCAATATAATTTCAGAAAACATCAATTGTATTTCAGAAAACATCAATTGTATTTCAGAAAACATCATTTGGATTTCAGAAAACATAAATAGAATTTCAGAAAACATCAATTGTATTTCAGAAACCATCAATATAATTTCAGAAAACATCATTTGAATTTCAAAAAACATAAATAGAATTTCAGAAAACATCAATATAATTTCAGAAAACATCATTCGAGTTTCAGAAAACATCATTTGAATTTCAGAAAACATAAATAGAATTTCAGAAAACATCAATATAATTTCAGAAAAAATCATTTGAGTTTCAGAAAACATCAATTGAATTTCAGAAAACATCAATAGAATTCCAGAAAACATCAATATAATTTCAGAAAACATCATTCGAGTTTCAGAAAACATCATCTGAATTTCAGAAAACATAAATAGAATTTCAGAAAACACAATATAATTTCAGAAAACATCATTCGAGTTTCAGAAAACATCAATTGAATTTCAGAAAACATCAATAGAATTTCAGAAAACATCAATATAATTTCAGAAAACATCATTCGAGTTTCAGAAAACATCATTTGAATTTCAGAAAACATAAATAGAATTTCAGAAAACATCAATATAATTTCAGAAAACATCATTCGAGTTTCAGAAAACATCAATTGAATTTCAGAAAACATCAATAGAATTTCAGAAAACATCAATTGTGTTTCAGAAAATATCAATTGTATTTCAGAAAATATCATTTGAATTTCAGAAAATATAAATAGAATTTCAGAAAACATTAATAGAATTTCAGAAAACATCAATTGTATTTCAGAAAACATCAATTGAATTTCAGAAAACATAAATAGAATTTCAGAAAACATCAATATAATTTCAGAAAACATCATTCGAGTTTCAGAAAACATCATTTGAATTTCAGAAAACATAAATAGAATTTCAGAAAACATCAATATAATTTCAGAAAACATCATTCGAGTTTCAGAAAACATCAATTGAATTTCAGAAAACATCAATAGAATTTCAGAAAACATCAATTGTATTTCAGAAAACATCATTTGAATTTCAGAAAACATAATTAGAATTTCAGAAAACATCAATTGAATTTCAAAAAGCATTATTTGAATTGCTGAGAACATTAATTGTATTTCAGAAAACATCATTTGAATTTCAGAAAACATCAATTGCATTTCAGAAAACATCAATTGAATTTCAGAAAACAGCATAATCGACTTATTTTTTATGCATTGGAAAATATGATGTTGATGTTTTCTTTAATTATTATATGTTTACACATCTCCCTTGTGATCGGACTCACATGATTTTTTTCTCGTGTTATCTTCCTAAGAAGCGCATATAGAAAATATTTTGTTACTGTAATCGAATTAATAATTATTTATTTATTTTGACTATCATCGCCGAACTTTAGTTATCTGTAATTTGTTTACAACCAACCAAAGGTCTGGCACACAATTTTCCACAGACAGAAAGAAAGATTTGTTATGACTACCTAGTGTTGTCAACAGGTCTCTTTTAAAGGGAACATGTTCTCTTTTAAACGCTTTTTTTTTTGTTCTCTATCATTTTCTATATCTATTCAAATTGTTCTCTTTTTCAATTTTGCACTAACAATTTTAAAAAACTCGGTACAGTACAGAATTTTAAAAACAAATTAAAAAATTTAAAAACAAGGCAGGATATTGCCGTATTGACGTTTTGAAAAGTATATTATAATTATTAATTTCTATAGTTTGTCGTGTTAATAAGCAAGTAAGTACGTTATTAATATTAATTAGAGTTATATTTTTTAATTTTTTAACTTTTAGCTGAAATATGAGCAAGCGAAATTGTTTGTTTGCGGAAGAACTGCAAGCTAAATTTGTAGGTTTTAAATCAACACCAAATTCTAAATCGGAGGCAATATGCACGGTTTGTAATACAACAGTTTCGGTTGCAAATAAAGGCAAATACGATTTGGAACAACATATTGCCTCCAAAAAACATACAAGTACTATTCGTATAGGAGTTAATTCTACTTCCATATGCGATTTTTTTACAAAAAAATTTTCATCTCTGGATCACGGCTGTCGAAGGAGCTTTAGCTTTTCACACGTTAAAACACCATTATATTTATAACTCCACCGTTTGTACAAACAAACTACTGGCAAAACTGTTTGATGATTCTGAAGTAGCTAAAAGAATTTCGTCTGGAAAGACAAAAACAAGATGTATGCAAATAACGTAATCGCTCCATATTGCATAGAAAATATAATGCTATCATTGTCCCAAATACCGTTTTTATCAGTCTCAACAGATGAAAGTAATCATGGGGCAATTAAAATGTTTCCAGTTCTCATTCAGTTTTTTGACAAAAATAATGTCATAATGAGAAAAATGATTGACTTACATTCTTTGCCAAACGAAACAGCAGAGACAATTAGTGATTATTTGAATACATGTTTAAAAAAATACAATATTGTCGAAAAATGTGTTGCTTTTTCTGGTGACAACTGTAATACTAATTTTGGAGGTTTGAAAAGAAATGGGAAAATTAGAAAAAGATTTAATAGGGATTGGTTGCCCTGCTCATATTGTGCATAATTCCGCACAGAATGGATTTGATTCGATGACAATAGATTTAGAATCCATAATTCTAAAACTCTATAATTTTTTTTCTATTTATATTTATGCGAATTTGTGGACATTCAGTATAAGGCGCTTTTAAAACATTCAAAAACGCGCTGGTTATCACTTTATCCCACTGTCAAAAGAGTGTTGGAAGTTTATCCTGCTTTAAAAGCTTACTTCTTATCAATTGACAACTCTCCTCTTATTTTAAAATCATTTTTTGAAGATAATTTTAGCAAAGCTTATTTAGAATTTGCTGAATCATTAATGCATATTTTTCATTAAAAAATATTAGAAATAGAGGCTGTGCAAAATTCTATGCCAATTTTTTTTTCCAATACCTGGTCAAAATGCTAATGTAGAAAGAATATTTTCCATGATTAGCGGACAATGGACTACAGAAAGAAATAAGTTGAAAATTTCCACTGTCCGAGGTATTCTGAGCGTGGTTTATAATTATAAAAATATTTCATGTTTAGAATTTTATAAAGAAACAAAAGAAAATGAAAAAATTGTTAAACCAAATTAGCAGTGTAAATAAGTATACTGAAAACGGTGAATCAGGATGATCATGAAGATGATTGAATTTAATTTAATTAATATTTTTTTAATGCAATTTGAATTATAAGTCCAATTTTATGTTCCTTAATATTATTTTTATATATTATATATGCATAACATTTGAATTTAATAAAAAAAAATTTCACATGTTCTCTTTTTTTTTGCTCAACACCTGACAACCCTATGACTACCGAATTTATTTCCAAACGAATTGGGATAAAGTTATTTACCAAATTTCGTGTTCATTGTGATTACAATGCTGTTGTCTTAACAGCAAATATTTTATGATGAGCTAAAAAACAGTTGTTTTACTTTAGAACAATTCGGTGGGCGACATTTTTTTCTGTGTGCATTTCTCTCTATTAGCCAAAATATACTAACATATTTCAGGTCTACATTTAAAACTTTGCCAAATATAAATTCTTCTAAGAATCTGTTAATTAAGGATTTTCTATTTTCCTTTTAAAAAATGTTTGCCAACACTGTTAGGACATCGAATGTTTGCAAAGCGTTAATTGCTTGTGGTAGTAACAACAAATGTTGTTTGTATTGTATTTACATCCCATTGACATGCACAATACACAACCACATACGCAAAAACACACAAACACACACACACACTCACACACTAACTCGAACAAAATGAAATTTTCAACATTAATCATTTCACTTTATCGTTAAAAATTGGTTTGGAAATTTTTACAGTTAGTCGTACTTATATTGAAAATTGTTGGTTTTTGGGTGTAAAACTAGTTAAATTGTTTAATTTTTATTGAAATTTGTGTGAAATTTCTTAAAATTTTTCCATTTGTTTTTATGCGTTGATTAAAGTGACCATATATTTTATGCTGAAATCCGGGACCAGTTCAAATAAATATAAAAAAAGCTTAACGCATTCCTCAGGACATAATTTTCATAGTTTATTTAATTGTTCCGAATTAAAATATCATAGATTTTTCATTTCAGTCATTTAATTAATATAAAAAAAAAAAAATTAACAATAAAATAAAATTATTATTCTTTTAATTTTTTATTACAAGAAATATATTTAATAAAAATAAACTAATAACAATATTGCATAAATAAGTGTAAATTTTTAAAGTACACGTTAATTAAGCGTATTTTTCTGCTGAGTGAATTTTTTTTTAGTAAATCTTCATTACTAGAAATAAACTTATAAAATTCTTCACATGAATAGGAGAAATTACATTTCACTTGCAGTATCGCTTTTAATGTATCCACGCTTAACTGCGTTTTTTCAGTGGTCCAATAATTATTCACCACTGCAAATACTCGTTCGGTGGTAGCATTAGTGCCTGGTAAGCATAATGCAAAACCAACTATTTTGTTAATATTTTTGAACGGTATATTATTTGTATGAAAGTGATTAAATATTTCTAACCACCTTACATCGGTTGGAATTTTTTCATCATTCCAAGCATTTACTTTTGCTGTATCAACATATTTTTTTACATATGTAATCTCATCAAAAAGTTCTCTTTCTTCTTTATCAGCATCGAACATTTCCAAATTATGATTTAATTTTGAAATAAATTCAAAACTTTCTTGTACATTTTGCCAATTAACAATGCCTTTTAGATTAATCCATTCAAAACAATAATAATGTTCAAATTGTGATACACGAACTTCTAAATATTGAATACATTTTTTATAAAAATTATCCATATTGGTTTTGAAGGAATTTGTTTTGGACCAACCATTTTCTTCTAAATTTCTTAGCTGACTACAGACATTTAGAGGTAGGTACTGTATATCCATTATTTCTTTTAACCTCAATTTTAAATTGTCTATTTCTGTAAAAACTTCCATAATTGTAATTTTATCACCTTCGATACTCTTCACTGTATTGTGAAATATTGCTGCCTGACTATGCATAAAATATAAACACAATTCTGAGCTATCTTCTTCGAAAAATTTATGCAGAACTATTGGACAGTTGTCGATGGATAGGAAATATGATTTTAAGGGAGCATATAATTTTAAAATTCGTTCAATGGCGGGCATCATAGCCAACCACCTGGTCTTACTGTAGCCTAGCAAGCGCATGTATTCCACCTCTGCGTCTTCACAGAACTCCTTTAATAATTCAACCCTTACTGTATATATATAAAAGTGACTGTAAACTTTAATTATGATTCCTTCAATATCAATAGGAAGTTGATCTGCTGCTGACTGAATAGTATTGTGCACTATATGTGCAGCACATCCTACACCAATAATTGGCTTCTGAATATGGTTCTTAAGTTTACTATATACATTATTTGTTCCATTTCTAAGTAGACCTCCAAAGTTTGTATTTGCATTATCTGCGCAAACAGATGCAATTTTATTTTCTAAACGAAATTTCTTCAATATTTCTATAATTAAGTTAGCTATTATTTCCGAATTTTCACCTGGAAGAGATACAAAATCTAAAAGTTTAATTTGTACACCTTGTTTGTAATCAAAAAAACGAATTAATGACGGAAATAATTTAGTTTCTTTATGATTTAACGCATCTGTAAATATTGTAATGAAATCAATATTTTCCAAAGTTTTCATAAGTTCCTGAATTGTATAAGGTACAAATACATTTTTTATAAGCGCAAGTAAACTTTGGCTCGAATAATGTACGAATCAGCTTAGATGTACAGTCCATTGATCGGAATGTTTGATTATGCATTATATTGTGATATGCAAAAACTGCTTCGGCGCTAGCTAATTCCTTTTCTTTCGAACCAAATTCAACTTTTCGAAAATAACAATTTAATTTGTTTGAAGAAGCTGATGCTAATAATGCTCGTTTATGTTTGTCCGACGAAACATGTCTGGTTATATCATTTTTAGCACCCGAGCCAATCGAGAAGTCACTGTTACATATATCACAATGAACACTATTTTCAATTTTGCCTTTTTTATAAAAGAAAATTCCTTTTTCAACTCGTCAGTAAATGTACATTGGCGTTTCTTGGACATAATTCTCTGGAATTTGAGATTATTTTTTTTTATTTAGAATTTATATTAGAAGTAATATACATATTAAAAATTAATGAAAATATAAATACAAACCTTTTTGTGGACACAATTATAAAAAAAAAACTTTAAACTTTTCACTTTTGTTTTGTACACTTCAACTTTTTAAACTGAAGTAGCAATTATAGAAATAGATTTTTTTTTTAAATACTTAAGCAATGTGATTTCGCTAAAAATTCATGACATACTTTAATTGCAACAGTTGAATTTTGAATTTAAATAATTGTTACCAGTTGAACCAAAGCAGTGTTATTTAATTGAAAAAGTTACTTTACAAATAGATAGCAATAATAAGGTAAGATGTACAATACGGGACACTTAACGGGACAATTTTCAATGCAGGACATACGATTTAAATCCGGGAAAGTCCCGCATAATCCGGGACGTATGGTCACTTTAGCGTTGATTGTAAACTTTATATTTGATCATTAGTTTTGATATATATCCATTTGTACACAGTTTTAAATGTGTGTTTGCTCTCAATTAGTAAATCGTTAAAATGCCGCTGGACCGGAATGCCACTAAAAAAGGTAAACTAAATGTATCAGGAAGTAGTACGAAGTGTCGTACTGCGCTCACTTTTTGACACTTATGATCAATATACTCCGGAAAATCATCATGAGTAGACTCACGCTTGAGCAACGCTTCTAAATCATCCAGATTTACTTTTAAAGTCAGTCATCGATTCGCGCAACATATTGAAGACTTCGCGGTTTTAAGGCGCACACAATGGTCCATCCGAGCAACAAATGGAAGGAACACGTCGAATGAATCTGTGTATTGAAGGAAACATCACGCTGAACAGTGAAGCTCTTAGAACAAATGAGGTTACAAAAATCAAAACTTCCATGCGCGCTTAAGATATTTTGAATAAATTCAACTTATAGGAAATTGTTCAATGCTTACAAATTTGCTACTGCCAATAAAATTAGATTTTTTGTTTATGTAAATTTAACCGATTTTCAGTTTTACAAAAAAAAAAAAAAAAAAACACAATTCTTTAGCAATTTGGTTTACGAGTAGTTTCAGGTAGAAAATTTATAAGAAACTAAGTAACTTTTTAATTTTTATCGATTTATGTATATGTTCTATATATTATATTAAAAAATTTAACCATTTGCTTTAGGTTTCTCTTGGTAAATTGCTATTTACAAACTATAAATTTTTTCAAAATTTTTCAGCTTTTATGTAAAATAATAATCCAACCCATAAAAAAGGTTTTTATTAAAACTCTTTCTTTTTCTTATGCATATAAGTTTTGAATCTCTCCGTGACTGTGCGTGACTATGCGTGACTGTGCGTGACTATGTCAAAGTTAATATTTTTTCGCAGCACGTCTATCGACCAAGTTGCAGATCGATCGGATAAGCGGAAATGGGCTTTAAATCACTCCGCGACTGTGCGTGACTATGTGGAAGTAATCTTTCTTTACAGCAAGTATATCGACCGAGTTTCAGATTGATTGGATGAGGGGAAATCCGTTTTAAATCTCTCCGTGACTGTGCGTGACCATACGTGACTGTGCTTAAATAAGTCAAAGTTAATCTTTTTTTCACAGCAAGTGTATGGACCAAGTTTCAGATCGATCGGATGAGGGGAAATGACATTTAGATTACTCTGTGGCTATGCGTGACTGTGTGTGACTACCCCAAAATTAATCTGTAGTCATAACAAGACTAAGGGCCAAGTTTCAGATCAATTGGTTAAGGGGGAATGGGGTTACTCCACGACAGAGAGACAGACAGACAGACAGAGAGTATGAGCTAAAAGAAAGAGTTTAAAAAAATGTATAATTTGTCATGTCTGCCATATTTTGAAAATATATCCTTTGGTTATTCCTTTACTTAATTCAGCAGCTCCTAACTGCTTCTTCGACTGCAAGAGGTAAGAAAGGTAAAAAGACATTGTTCTAAAAATTGTATGGCGTACATCCCTGTTAAACTCAGGTACGAATATAGGATACACAAATAAACTATTCTTTTAGATTAATGTTTCAGTTTGCAAGGGAATCGCTGGAGCTTATAGGGACCACGGTAGAAGATTTTGATGAACAAATTGAAGATTAAGCCCGCAGTGCTGAAAATCGGAGAAGGAAAATATCTTGGATGTATTTGCGAGGTCCATCTGACCATGGTTGACGAGAAAGTCGTATACGAACTGACAAATACAACGTCAACATTGTCGTGACCGATTTGCAAAAGGACGCAAAAGAACTTTGGGAATTTGAATGGTTCTACAAACGGGCAGAGCAATTATGAATATAAAATCTCACCATTGCACACAAAAGGAGAAACAAAATGATACAAATGCGTCAGATAAGGATAAGGAAAAGATCAGAAAGAATCGAATAACTGCTGCGTTTTTGTTGCGACGTTGGACCAAAAGTAGACTATCCCAGGTGCGGATATGGGAACTCAAACGATGCAAACACTTCGTGGAGATTTTTTGAAAACGTTTGAGGCAGTAACTCGTATCCACAATGATCACTAAAAGATTGGGAACGATCTTGAATGTTAATTCTACAAAATATGGAGAATATGCTTCGAAAACTTTTGGCGGAAATGCATTCACTGAAGACATTGACCCCGACAGTCCATAAAATATTGATGATGGTGAAGATATAATTGAATATCAGTCTTTGTCAATTTTAGAACTTTCCGAAGAAGCTCAGGAATCACTCAACAAATTTTATAAAAAATATAGATGCTGGACTACTTTTAAAGCATAAGGGTCACCAAAAGATCCAATAATTATAGTTCAGAAATGATTAGATATATCTTCCGTTATGAATTGTGATAATTTAAATTAATTTTTAATTTTGAATTAATTGGAAAAAAATAAATTAGAATTTGGTTTTTCCTTTTATCTTTTAATTTAATAATTTTAAAACATAGAAACCGTGAAAAAGAAACATAAAAAATATTAAATGGTTAAAAACCATGTTAACATGAAATTGATCTGTTCATGCCGTTAACAAAATTCATCTTTGATAACCCATAAGTAAGCATCAAGAAGGCGTAGCACCCTTTTCATAGGTTAGGCAATTATCTATCATATACCTTTTAACTTATTTGATTGTCTCAATTGGTTCAAAAGTTATGATTTTTGAAACAAAAAAACTTAAACGGGGCCATCACCTACCTTATACATATATTCAAAAGTGAAGCCGGAGCTCGCGTTAAGAGATCGTTACAACATCATGATCAATGATTTCTTTTTTTCGAAAATATGGATGACGCTAATGTGTGGATGACGCTAATGTGGTTTCAACAGGATGGCGCTACGTGTCATAAGGCGACCGCAACCATTGACTAATTTTTTATTTATTTTTATTTATTAATGAACACTCAGGGGATGCCCCTTCAGATGCAGTGCATTGTGTTGATCTCAGGAAAATATGTTATGGGAAGGAGGAACGAGGGGTCATGTTTGTGGATATTTGACTTAAATTTTATTAGATTATAACTGTCAGGAAAGACCTCTGCAGGGAGTTTATTCCAAATACGACTAGTTCGATTGATAAACGAATTCTCTCTGTAATGCGGATGTGATCTACTAGTGAAGCGGGTTGAGCGAACCGAAACTTGTGCACTTGGAGTAAGTTCGCTAATCTCAGAAGAACATTTCCCATGGTAATATCTATAGAACAGTGCTACACAACCCATATTCCGACGATGTTCCAATGAATCAATAGAGTTGGATAACCTACTGTCATTGATGAGCGCCGACGCCCTCCTTTGCACACGGTCCAGAAGCTCAAAAATAGACTTTGGAGCTCCTGCCCATATATGGGAGTTGTATTCCGTTTTCCGTCGGATGTAAGTGGTATAGATTTTAATGAGATGAGAAGGAGTGAAGCAATTTTTACACCGTTTTAGTAAACCAAGACACTTGAATGCTTCTTTCGACACTTGAAAAACATGCTCATTCCAACGAACATCACATTGAATTCTCATGCCTAGAATATCAAGAGTATCCGATTCCTCAATACCTATACCACCTATATATTAAGATGACACTGTTGATTTCATGGCCCTATGGGTCAACATACAACATTGAGTCTTCAGCGCATTAGAATCAAACCTATTCGTTTTACCCCACTCGGAGATTGTTAACAGGTCTTGCCTTTTGCCCCCCAACCTCCAAGAGGCTTGGCCTACAATTAAAGGAAAATTTATGACAAATGCAGCTGTCATCTGCGAAAGAGTATATAGTATTAAAACTTTGACAAAGAAGGTCGTTCAGAAAGATGAGGAAAAGAGAAGGAGAAAGAACTGAACCTTGGGGTACCGCTGAATTAAGCTAAAACTCATTAGATGAGACTCCATCAATAACAACACGTAGTGTTCGGTCTCTGAGGAAACTCGATATAAATCGGGAGAAATTATTACCGACCCCAAAAGCAATAAGCTTTGATATCAATGCACTGTGCCACACACGATCGAATGCCCTGGAAATATCCAGAGCAATCACTTTACTTTCACCAAAATTGCGAATGGATCGACTCCAGCGCTCAGAAAGTAGAGCTAGTCTCCCGTGAAACGTTTTCTACGGAAGCCGTACTGTCGATCATTAAGAGTGAGTTGGCCTCTAGGTAGTTCATAAGATGGAAATTGATCATGCTCTCCATCGCGTTTGAGAGCGCAGAGCAGATTGCTATTGGACGGTAATTTTCAGGGTTATTAGCCGTACTCTTTTTATGGATGGGTTGGATATTAGCAACCTTCCAGCAAGAGGGAAACACTCCCGCACGGTACGAAAGGCTGAAAATGTTAGCCAATGGACCGGCTAGAGTCGAAGAGCACTGTTTCAGCACCAGTGCTGGTATGCCATCCGGTTCCGGAGACTTATTAGTGTTGAGATCCGAAAGAACCTTTTTAACTTCATGCTCGGAAGAATATTTTAGGCATAGTACTAGATACTCTTTCGAGTTCGGGCAGCGGATGATCGCTATCCGCCAGAAATGAATTTTTTGCAAAAAAAATCAGCTAAACAGTTAGCCTTATCAGCCGATTCAGTGAATATTTGGTCATTCATTATAAGTGTTGGGATAGCAGAACTAGCATTATTCTTTACTCTTTGAACAAACTACCAAAGGCGCTTGCTGTCCCGAGGAGCAGAAAGAAATTTAGCATGAACACGCTGGTCGTGAAGAAACTTTTCGCGCCTTAGTACTTTGACACATTCGTTTCTCGCCTGTTTGTGTAGCAGTTCAATGACGGAATTTTTATTTTCACACCAATGTCTGAAAGCTTCCTCTCTGGATCTGACTGCATCTCTGCAAGTCTGGTTAAATCAAGATTGTTGATTAGGTTTAGCCAAAATGTACTTTGATGGAATGAATAATCTCATACCAAGCACTATTATTTTTTCCAGCATTATCGTTTCAGCGTCAACATTATCCAGGAAACACAGGTTCCATTTGAAATGCTTGAAGAAATCGTTGAGATCGGCCTAACGAGCCTTTTTGTAAATAAAAACTGAGCTTTTCATAGCTGGTGTTGAAACACTATGAATTACAGAGTACGAAAAAGATGCAGAAATGGTGCAGTGATCCGGATTCTCGAGAGGTGCAAGTATTTTCACTTCATACTTGCCATGGTGTGAAGTTAGAAAAAGGTCGAGATTTGGCGATTAGTTTATTTCGAGGAATGGACCTGGCAATTGGCCTGCAAGGTCGTGCGTTTTGACACCTCTCGATTATTTCCTGTGGGGCTACGTGAATTCACTGGTTTATGCTGATAAACAGCAACAATAGCCAGCAATGCTAAAAAAGTGGACCAAAATTGGATGTCCAGAATAAGGATGGCCATATGGCTGAAATCGTTTTCAAATTTTAATGCCGTGTATTGGTATTTCAAATTAAGAAATTTTTTAGAAAATAATTCAATTTTTTTAAAATTATTTTTTACAATTTCAAGTTCTATCAGGCTTAAAAACTTCTTCTTTTAGAGCAATATGTGCTTATTAACTCTTAATTGGACACGGATATGTTTGGACTCGGTCAACTTAGGCTTCATTTGCACTTCTTTGTAAAAAACTGAACAGTTTTCTTTTGATTTATGAATATTCGGTGTTAGTCTTAAATTTCTCCTAATTTTTCTTTTGATTTTCTCAAACCAATTAATATTTTTTTTTTTTCAATAAATGATCTCAAGAATTGTCCCGATGACATATTACTGTAGCTAATTTTTTTAGGTTGGCATATAGACGACTTAGATCTACAATAATATTCTTAAAAACTTTATTATACTTATTACAATGTTAAAGCATATTTTACCACCCCATTTTACCTCCAAATGACCAATTTTGACAAATTTTGTTACCACAAATAAAGCCAAATTATGTTCATTTTTTTTTCTAACTACGAAATCAATAGACTTGACAACGAATATAAAATTATGGCACGTGTTTTATTTTGACTCTAATCATTTCTATTTATTTAAACAAAAAATCACTTACCTGTTCGTTGTTTGTTTTGCGCGGATGTTTTTTAATGCCGCGTCTCGCACGCGCCTTAGCGGCAAAATAAATTCGTATATAAACGAAAACCATTATACAGCTGGGAACGTAAAAGGAACCCAATGCAGAATATAATACATAGCCAATATCTTCACTAAGCTGTGGACGAATAAAAAAAGAAAAGAAAAAGAGAAAAAAAATTTATTAAAATTTATGAAATAAATTTTATATAAACTTCACACAGACGTTGTTATTTTTAGAACTTCATTTTTATTAAGCAATTTTCTTGACAGTTGTGCGAGCAAATTAAATTTAAGTTAATTCTATCAAGGATTTTATTTTTAACTTTAAAGCTTTGAAGATATATCGAATTATTAGGAAAAAAAAAAATCCCTAAAAATGTTAATGCTGCTTGTCAAATAAATAAGTGATTTCTTTACGAGTATTATTATGTTTCAGTACAGTCCTTTCGAATGAGTTTATTCCTTTTCAAGCTAAATTTATTTTTTTTTTTGTTGCATTCAAGCTGAAACTTCATTTAAAATTGGAGTCCTTTGGTGAATAAGGTTGTGCTTTGTTTTAGTGTTTGCAATACTAAATTCTTTTTGGAATATTGTTTCGAATACGATATCTAATTCTTTAAGTATTTACATTGCAGTGATTCTGTTAGAAATAAAATCGGGTTAGAGTTAGAAATTAAATCAGAATCAAAGTGAAATATTTTTACTTTAAATAAAGCAAAAACATTGGCACATTTGTTTCAAAAATTGAGCTGTATTCTACCCTCATCAGTAACCAAATTTAACAGATAGTTTGTTTTGTAAAAATCTATAATATTAATAGGCTAGGCGATTTCTTGTGACCGATGTTTGGTTCTACCATTTATCCCGATTTTTACAGAACGTATATCATTTCTTTTTAGCCGTTTTGTAGATTTACAGATTTTTAAATTTTTTTCTTTATTTTGAGTAAATTGCATTTAAAGTTTCTACTAACATATACATAAAATTATACATATGCTATGTGTCTTTTATTAAATTTGTTAATGAGTTTGTTATCTTCAATAATAATAAACCATAAAAGTGTTGGTTTGTGAATTGGCTAAGTTGAAAAATAAAGCTGCCTAGAAATTGAACTCGAATTTCGAGCGCTGGAATCTGCTAGTATAAATTAATATACCTTTGCTATGAAAATCCATCCAAAGAGTTTAGTAGGCCAAAGTTTTACTATTTAGTATTATATTTCATTTAAAAATTGCATTCGAAAAGATTGTGATCCTTCATTATATGAACCGTTAAAATTTCCTATTTTTACTTTTTTTTGTGTTTTAAAAATAAGATTACCTTGCTTAGTTTTCTTAAGCTTCAATCAACCCGACCCCATTTATATTTTAATACATTTTGTAAGGTTTTTACTAAAAAATAGTCGTTTCGGTTTTTATGAATTAATGAAATAACTTATTTTATTCAAGATATATAAGATTATGTCTAAGATAATTTAAACAAGTAAGAAAATCATAGTCGGTCTAAACCTAATTGTTATTAATTTTTTTTGGCTGCAGATATGAAAAAGTTCATATCGGATACAATATTTATACGGGGACTAGGTCGAAAAATTGATTGATCTTGATCGTGTGTGGTAAGGTCATTTATTTTTTTGCAAAAGCATATAGAAACCAAATTTGAGAAAATATTGTGTAATATTTTTGTTTCTTAATAGATTTAAGTGAAGATCGGGAATCACCTTCATATGGCTGCTATGACTAAGAATTGTCCTATAGGGTTTATTTTTGTAGTACCAATAAATGGATATGATAAACATACACAAAACCAATTTTACCAATATCTATATGATAATTTGGATATAATGGCAATTTACGTCAATCTCATAGGGGTCATTTATATGGGAACTAGATCTGGACCTGAATTGATGTTCACCAAATTCAATAGCATTCATCCTATGGCTGATAGAAGCTTATATACGGAATTTCTTCAAAGTATATTCATATTTTCGACTTGTAGTTTGATTAAAAGATTTACACAGATACAGACGGACAGACGGACATCGCTAAATCGACTCACGAAGTGATTCTGAGTCGATCGGTATAATAAAAGATGGGTCTAGGTGTAATAGTTTTGGCGGCATAAAGTCATTATACCCTGACCACATAGTGGGGTATATGGTATAATAAAACCATTGGCCATCGTTTCGTCTTTTTTTATATTTGTTTATTTATTTATTTATTTAATTTGGTCTCCCACCCAACAAGACCTGTGATCTTCAAACAGAGCGGGTTCTAATATATGTTAAATTGATTTTTGATGTACAATGGAACTTGAAGCTATTGTCTCAATATTTAAATTTAATTAAAAAAGAATTTAAAAAAAAAGAAATAAAATATAAATAAAAATAACTGACTTTAAATAGGAATATTAAGCATTAAAAATAAAAACATCCATATAAGAAAGAAAAAATTAAATAAAAATTGATAAATTAATAAAAAAAAAAGGAGAAGATATGAAAACAAATATAAAATAAAGAATGAAATCAAAAACTAACAATGCAATTTTGTTGTATAAAATATAGAAAAATTACAATACTACTTAGAATAAAAAAACAAAAGAAAAAGAGGAGAAAAAAAATATTTATATATTAACTTAAAAGATATTTTGACAATTGTTAATTTTATGTAATGTAGATGAGGTGTAAAAACAACAATTCCTATTTGTATCGCTCAAAAATTATTTTCTTAAAAAGTGTGCTAACTTCTTTAATTGTAGAGAAAAAACTATTCTAAAGACGTACCTTAAATATGAAAAACTGCCATTCAGATACCAAAGTATGGTGCCGAAATTGTATTAAATTGTTATTTCTTCGGAGCCTACTACAACGCAAACGCTTATAAAGATATTCTGGTTCTTGATTTATAATAATTTTGTGTAAAAAAATTAGTGATTTTATTTTAGTAGGTCATCAAAATTGACCCCATAGATTGTCTTTGAGTAGGATGAAATCTGATCGAACCTTCTGAGACCAAAAACATACCTTAAACGTGATGTTTAACAGTTACGATATCCACAGTACCCTCACATAAAATAATAATATAAACAAACATACATGTATACATATGTACATACATATTAAAATACAAACCTCTTTACATTCATTGTTGCTTACAAATAAATATTAACGTTGTCCACAAAATTAGAACAAATATCGATATGTACAAATATGTATACATGTATAATATACACTTGAAATTGTTACATTTTATTCGATATGAATGTTCGTATACAACATTGCACACAAACATTCGTACATTCATGTAAGGCATTTAAATTCTTTTATTTGTTTATGGAAAATATCAATTTCTTTAGAATGATTAGCTGCCCAAAATTTTATAACTAATTTGGTCAACGAACTTGTAGAAATACAGAATCTTACGAAATAGTTCTTAAGAATTTATAAGTGCTTTACTTTGTTTGTACTAAAAAATTGTATACTAATCATTTTTGTATTTTATGATTAAGAAATATGTAAACTGAACATTTTGAATATTTGTATTTATAATTAAGAAATTTGAAAATTAAAATCATTCCTATTCGTGGAGTCAATAAAGAAAGTACAACTCAAGATAAAAACAAAATTATTGTTTTTTTTCGAATTCAAACGAACTCTCAACTTTTAACCTGGTTTTACTCTTAGCGTCGCAACTTGTAAAGATTTCGCATGCATAAAGTAATGTTGGTATGAGGTAAATCTTAGCTATTAGTAAACGAATACTAACTGGGGTTCAATATTGAGTATTCCAGAAAATTTGCAACATCGAGTATGTTTTTCCACACGCCGCTGCAATGTGATCTGACCAGGTAAAATTTTTGTTAAAAACAACATCCAGATTTTCGGCTCGTTCGACAATATCAATTTGCTGATCATTTAAATAAATGTTTGGGTTTACTGGTATTCTAGTTGATCTATTACGCATCAGAACGCACTTGGTTTTTAAAGGGTTAAGGCTGAGACCGTTTGCAACCGCCCAATTTGAGATTTGTTTTAAATCATCATTCAGTTTTCTACTGCAGTCCTCAATTTTTCCTTTTTTGTTGCTTATGTACAGTTGTACATCATCGTACATTCTTATATTGCAGTGGATTAACTGTTTACGGAGGTCAGTAGCATATATTGGGAAAAGGAGGGGACCAAGAATAGAACCCTGTAGAATGCCTCTTGAAACAGGAAGAAACGCTGATGATGTATTATTTATTTCTACGCATTGAACGCGATTTACTAAATAAGATGTCATCAGTGCAACTGACGTTATTTGACTATGAAGGAGTCGTTCAAATGCCTTTGACGGATAAGGTAAAATAGCTATAGGACGATATTCAGTGGCTGACTTTTGAACCGGCGGAATTTTAGCTTGTTTCCATCGTTGGGGAAAAGTGCACGTTGTGATTATTTTGTTAAAAATGTGTGTTATATATAGCAAAATTAGGGGAAGAAGCATTTTCAAACAAGTAGAGTGGATACCATCAATACCAGTTGAATTTGACTTTATCGACTGACAGCTCTTAAGTACTTCCAATTAACGAACACATTCAAATGAGAAAAGGGTTTCGGGGGGACAGGTATCAATATAGTTATTATAATATGTGTGATCAGCTTGAGGCATAGGGATATTACTAAAATTCGCGTCAATTTCATTAGGATTTGATGCTGAAACATCCGCTGATCTTTTAGTTTTGCCAACTCCAATTTCTCTAATGGTTTTCCATTTTTTCTTGGTATCGATTAATGCGGAAAACTTTTCAGCATAGTATGTGGCCTTAGCCTTCCTAATACATTTATTAACTGCTCTCCTTGCTGTGCGATATAATTCGTGTAGGTTATCTGATTTAAAACGCTTCCATCGGAAAAAAAATTTAATACGATTATCAATAAGTTTTCTAATTTCTGTTGTGAACAAAGGTGTTTGTCGCTTACATATTGTCCTGACTTTGATTGGGACTATAGTGTTATATAAAGCAGAGATACGATTTTCCAATAATAATAGTTGATCATCTACCGACAACATGAAGTAAATGAGATTCCAATCTATTTGGCAACATGCTTCCTCCAAGTATGGGTTATTAATGTTTTTGAAGTCTCTAAATTCTATGGTTTTCCTAGGAGTTTTTAACAGTATGTCGTAAGTCATAAAAATAAGATCGTGCTTAGAAAAACATGGAGCAGACA
Organism: Cordilura impudica; assembly: GCA_963682025.1. Lineage (NCBI taxonomy): Eukaryota > Metazoa > Arthropoda > Insecta > Diptera > Scathophagidae > Cordilura > Cordilura impudica. The sequence goes on along the minus strand of OY821517.1, from coordinate 143,408,251 downwards.
GTTGGTCATATATCAAAGTGTTTTCTTCATTAGAGACAAAAAATAAATCCAATAATGTGCTGTTAGTGGCTGTGAAGTTTGTTGGAATATGCATATTCACGGGAGTGAGACCGAAGGATTTCATATTTTCGACCATACTAAAAGGTTTGAATTAAAATCTCCTGTAATTATAATGTTGTAATAGGGTATAAAATCAGTGGTCAACATTTCATAAAAGTAACCGAGGTCGATATTGCGATTTGGTCTGTAGACACTACCAACAAGAATTTTACCTCCCACATCCCGTATTTCTAGAAATAAATGTTCCACCTTATCATTTTCAACGTTAACACTTCTGCACTTAACTTTACTAATTAGTCCACTTTTAATGTAAATGGCTACACCTCCGTATCCATCAGTTCTGTCAGCTCTGTAAAGTCTATAACCGTCCAGTGATACGAGAGTATCTGTAATTGATTCGTCTTTTGCAAATAAAGTTACGAGCTAATTTGTCGAATGTATCAATCCCTCCCTGAGTTTTATTATAGTTCAATATTATGTTGGGGGGCTATCTGAATCGAGGTCAACAATATTTTCATCGTGTAGAGTGGATAGTAGCAATACATTCTTCATTGGCTTTTTCCTTCGACTTCAGCATATGATCCACAATATTTTCGGGTGTTAATACAACTTGGATTTTATCATTTAAAGTTATGCGCAGAACGTGCCTACTTCTTTAATTTTAAAGTATTTTAGGTTGCTAGTTAGACAACCGTATCTTTTCAATAGCTTTGTCAGATTATAATTCATATTACGGTGTCTTCTCTCTACCCAGTTGGTAATGTTTGGCCCATCACCGCTTTCCCAGCGTTCTTGCCATTGCTTCAATAGTAGCATTTAGAACCATTTGTGACGTGTGTCAGATTTCAGCTCTTTCCTTAAGTAGTTATCTTCCGAAGGAATTTCACCCTTAAAGCTTTAATGGTTACTTATTTGTATATTTTGCCATTACGAAGGTTGGAGCAGCATACAGTATATTCGAATGCATAACACTACTTGTTACTCTTCTAGTGGAATACCTCTGTCCTCTTATGTTAGGCATTATTTTTGCTAATGTACTTGCTGTTCTTAGCGTCTTGCAACGGATTATACCCACGTACAGTTTGAAGTGCAGTTTGTCACCCTCTACGCTCTTCTGCCTTATTTCCAGTTTTGACATATCATACACTCTGTGATCTGCGACAAAAATTGCTTCCGTTTTAGCCGTGACCTTTTTCACCCAGCCATCTATCACACCGGCTGATACTTTATATCGTCAATATCTCTATCATCTCCGATAGAGGGTATGACACGACCAAGGTAATATCATCAGCATAGCCGATTATCGCAAGTCCTCTTTGTAAACTCATTTTTTGGCACACCTGCTGAATAATTTATTTTTTATTTATTTATTTATTTCATTTTGGTAACATCTACAGCAAAACATGAGTTTTAAAGTAGTAGAAGTACAGACATTGTTAAATGTAAGTTATTTTGAAGTATAAAAATAAAAACATAGAGAAAAATAAAAATAAAATAATGCTTTAAGATAATTTTAAACATATGTTATGAATATCATGATAGATAGAGTTATACAATGTAACAGTTATTAAACGTTGGAAAGTTATTAAATAACAATTAATAAAAACAAAAAATAAAAAATTTATTAATGTGTGATTTAATTTTGAAGTAAAAAATATTAAGAGTAATACTCAAAAATTCTTTTCTTAAAGTGTAACGCGTTGCTGGTTGCCCTAATAATTGGTGGGATAATATTCCAAAGACGAATTGCGTTAATGTAAAATTGCCAATTTGATATTAGCGTATGATGTCTTATTTGAATTATGGTATTATTTCTACTGTGTCGGCTGAAAGTGATTCGATTATACAGATGGTGAGGCTCACGAGTGTTAATAATTTTGTGTAAAAAAATTAGAGTTCTAATCTTCATCAGGTCATCAAGCTGGACACCAAAAATTTTTTTTGCATAGGGGGTAATATGTTCATAGTTACCATAAAACTTAAGGCCAAAAACGTACCTTGTAATATTATTATACGTTATGTTTAGTCTCGATTTGCTATTTGCATCACAACTTGAAAAAATTTCACAGGCATACATTAAAATAGGTATTAAATACGTTTTCGCGAGCAGCAATCTGATTTTAAAAGGGGTGCAATGTTGAGTTGGCCATAGAGTTCGTAGCATCGAGAAGGTTTTTCCACACGCGTTTGTAACATGATCCGACCAGGTTAATGTATTATTAAAAATTACTCCTAGATTTTTGGCTTTATTGACTATTTCTATTTTTTGGTTATTAATATAAATGTTGGGTATTTCGACAACTTTCTGCGTTCGCTTACGTAGTAAAATGCATTTTGTTTTTTTTTTACTTTAAAACAAAAATAGTTTTTTATTGTTATAAGCTTTCTTCTTTTAATTATTTTTATTTTTTAAATATAGTTTAATATGGAGAATTTAATTCCAAAGATTTTTGTGTGTATTTAGTATATTTTTAAACACAATTTTTATTTTAAATATGCAATAAACCAGAGCTCATTTAAAACACGACCGACTCTCTCAAGTTTTACAAAATTTTTGTATTACCTCATTCCGCCAGATTTATACGTTCTTACACGAGAACATCAAGTACTACCTCCCTTCGCTCTCTATTAAAAGCATTTTGTACGTTTAGGGAGATAATGGCGATTGTTGCAACACCCAATATTTCTTTAATATCATACACGGTGCTCCTTTCCTCTTTGAAGCCATATTGTAAAGCTCGAAGTCCTCATTCAATCTCGTTTTGTAGTCTACGTAGTACAAGGCTCTCAAATAATTTACACACTTTGTTTAGCATACACAGTGGCCTGTAAGAAATAGTCTCACTTAAGGGATTATCTCCGCTTTGTGGTTGTACTAGACGTTGCGTTTTCCAGCCTCTGGGCTAAACACTTTTTTCGAACTATAGATTGGACATGTTTAATAGTAATTCCGGTCATATTTCCCCTGTTAAGTTTACCACTTCGTTTGGTATTCCGTCTAGTCCAGTGCGTTTACGGCAAGCCATTTTTCATTCATCAGTTTTAAATGGTATAAAAATATCATCATTTGGAAATTTGTTCTTCGCTTGCTCATCCAATGGAAAAAACGTTACCATAATTTCAGCCCAGGTATAAGTTTTCTTGCAGCAGTCTTTTTCATAGCTATTCTAGCAGGATTTCCCATGTTTCCGTTTGCTATGTTGGATAGCCCTTTTTAATATTTTTCACGCCTACCTATATTCCTCTGTGACCGAAGTGTGAGAGTTATTTCTTGTCGAGGTTCTATTATATGCAGCAATAAGTTTTTTCTAAGCTCCTCAATCTCCGTAGTCCACCTGGTGGACCCTGGTGTTTTATTGTATTCCTTTGATTGTATTCCTTTAACCCTTTGTATCAGTCTCTCTTTTTTTTTTCTTTAATGGTTGGGGGAGATATGAATGGTGTCCTATATTATGTGAGATTCAACCCGTGGGCCACTTACTCACCAAAAAACAGACTCCCCAGTCTGAAACCACTCTCCCCGCGGGAAGAGTATTTTCAAGGCGGAAATTTATGCCATCGATAGATGTGCACAGATTAACTTAAATAGAAAGTACAAAAGACGGGACATTACCATATCAGACAGCCGAGCTGCTATTCGAGCACTGTTTAGTTAAACCGAGAATTATTTTTTTCAGACATGTCCAAATTCATAAAGGAATTGATGAATAAATTCTGGGTTTAACAAAACTAGGTTTAACTGATATCTCAAAATCTGGGTCTAAGTTACTATGGGACTGTCCGCAGAGACTGAATGATCTAGGCAGACACAATAAAGTCAGTCTTTGGTTTGGGTCCCGGGGCATATTGGGATCCAAGGAAATTAACAAGCAGATGAACTTGCCAGAAGGGGAGCTTCCACAAAGCTAATGGGGCCGGAACCATTTTGTGGAATAGGAAAAGGAGTATGGGAAGGCGTACTCAGAGAATATAAGAATCATATCAGACAGGAGCTTTTCTCCATCCATTTAGGCTTAAGGCAATCCAAACTCTAACTACAACAGTAAAAGATTTGAGTCATTTATCGGATTATCAAAGAACGGACTGAGAATACTAACCGGGATTTTAACCGGTCATTGTAGGCTTAGGGAGCATCTGAGCAAGTTAGGAATTGAAGCGAACCCCATGTGCAGATTTTGCGATGAGAAGGCAGAATCACCAGAGCACATACTGTGAGATTGTGGAGCTTTAATGCATAAGAGGAAAAATCACCTGGGTTCTTTCCAAATACCAGGGAGCGAAATCAAATCACTGGAACAAATCAACATCCCCGAATTTCTGAGGGCTTCAGGGTTGGATGAGATTTTATAGGGACACGCTATTAGCAGAGGGCAGTACAATAGATCATTTGGTCGCAGTACTTTCGACACCTCTTTATACAATACAATACAATATAGGTATTACTTCGCGGGGCTGGTTAGCGCTTTAGGCTACTCCTGAATTCCGAGCTATGGTTGCTCTTATTACCTTAGGGATGTCCTTTTCTATGCGTAGTTTCTGATTGATGGTGGTTACAAGTTTACAAACCGAATTCCAATTTTCCTCCGATTTCGGCATTGCATGTACCATGTGCTCGGGTCCATATTCTTCAAATCTGATTCATTCAAAGAAAACACGGTCCGTATCTTAACATGACTCTGGGCATCTTGGGCATGGTGAATAATCATTATGTCGACACTCAAAGAGGTAGCTCCTTAAACACTCGGTATCAGTCTGTGGGTCCACCAGCCTTTGGGTGTGTTCTCCCACCTTCTTTGCCACTGATTTGTTGTCTCTATTCTTTCCGCTTGGTTCCTCTAGTATCTATTCTCCACAGTGTTTCCTTCCCTGTCTGTCTCTCCATCTGCCTGTCCCTTTATGCCTGCGTAATTAAACTACGGGTTGCAAATAGGAATATATTTTGATCAAATTTGGCATATAAGCTATCATTGGCCATACGACGAGCGCTATTGAAATTGGTTAGATTCTGTACATGTTCAGACCTAGCTCCTATACATATTATCCCTATTATACCGACTTAAATTATCGTAATATTTAGATTATCGTATATGTATACACAAAAACCTTGTGTAACCATTTTTAGTCATATACTCTTTATATAAAGCTGATTCCTTAAATCTAAGAAAAAATATATCAGAAAAATGCCATCAGATATGAAGTTTTCCATCTCTGCACGACACAAATTAAAAACAATACAAAACAAATCCACGACCGTCCTCGAAACGCACGGTATAGAGTATTGTATACTAGGTTCAGACCGACTATAATTTTCTTACTTCTTTTTTTTTAATAAAACTTAAATTTCATTTAGGTCTTCAACCCAATGATAATATTCCATTCAATTAAAACTGCAGTAACTCAAACTTATTTAAGCATTTTCTTTGAATTCTTAAAAAAAAAAATTAAATATTCCAAAAATTTAATCATCGATTTAAATTTCTTTTGTAATTTAATATTCTTTTAAGCGGTTCTGCTGTAAACGAATAATTTCGCTTACTTAAAAACCTTTTGTTAATGTCTTGTGCCACTGAGCTTTAAGCTGGAGTAAGTAGGGATGCAGTCAATATATCAACGCAAACCCTTAAATGATGATGCGATTTATTTTCATTTCCTTGCGTTATTTGGCAAAACATTTACTGAGATAAATATATATACTGTCATACTAACTAAACTTAAGAGCATGAATTCGAATTTTTGTTTTTTTTTGTCTTATTTTATTTATTTATTTTATATATTTTTATTTCTGGCAAATTTTAAATCTTGGCAAATACATCTAAGTTGGTATAGAGTTTTGTTGAAGCAAGCTTAACATACACAAACTAAATTTATAAATCTCTATCGTATTTCTTATTCCCTTGTTCGTTTGGCTTGAGAGTCTCTAGTTTGAATTTATACAAACATATGTATTTCTATATATATTTTATGTACACTCGTGGAATGATGACAGTTATTGGTTTTAGTTGTAAAAATAAAATTAATCAGGTAGTTTCTAATAATAGAAAATATACATTTTTTTAATGAAAGATAAATTTTCAAAATATAGAAAAACTTTTTGCATATTACTGCAACTCAAAAATGTGGAAGTTAGTCAAAGCAACTGAACTTTTTTTTTCGTAATTATAATCAATTAAATTTGATTTTCACTTACGAACTAAGAAGTCCTATTATATTTATACAAACTACTTTGAGTGTACAGTGTACAAAGAAGAAAAACTCTTTCAGGGATAAATAGCTTATTAGTGTGATTGTCAGGAAGTTCTTATATTTATTATAGTTATTTATAGACATTATTAGAACTACTTTCTAACAGTTCTGTATTGTTAGTTACCAATATAATTTGAAATGCATTCGAATAGTTTATTTTTTTGGGATGATTCCATTAAGACTTCCTAAATCACTGCAAATGATTACATGTTTATTGTCCTCGAAATGACTTTTGCTGTAAGACAATTACCTGAATGATGACGAAAATGTTCGACGTAGTTAATTTAAAAACAAAACCTAATGAAATATAAAACGTTGATGTGGGATTTCGTGACAGCCGGCATTCTGCATTATGTAGAGGAGGTACAAGAGTTAAAACGGTTGAAAGTTAAAAATTGCCAAAAAAAAAATGATAAAAACTTCGGTTTCCACTGTATGTATTCATGGTACTTACTTTTAACATATGTCAAAATATCTACTATGTCTTTAGCAGAAAGATTTTTAAAACCAATAATAATTTTATTTTTCAGCATAATCTCATTTCATCTCGGTGTATCAGGATCTAGACATTTCTTCAAAATAGGAACTTATTTCGATGATAAAGTCACTGTTTGGCGAAAATTTTAAAAGCTTTCTTTTTAAAATTTCAAATAGGAAAAAATCACAGGACTTATGTAGGACAATACTTTTTCGAATATAATTCTTTTTTTGTTTGTTATACCCAAAACAGTCAAAATCAACGTTCAGAAAATACATACATGAAACACACAATGTTCTGTTCTAAAGCAGCCAAGAGATATTTTTGTTTTCATATCAATTATGCGTGTTTCTAAATTTTGTACGGTGCCCAACACAAACATGACTGTGTTTCGTTTTAATATATCGTTATCTACACTAACATTTTTCTGTTACGTATTTTTTTGTTTCGAACACACATAAACCACACAGATTCCAGTGTAGTTTTATTTTAAGTTCGTTTTCTTGCACGTGTACTGCTAAAAAACTGAACATGTTCTTCAACGCGTACATCTAAAAATTAAAACACTATCCACTCACGGTCGATGGGAGGTGTATGCTATTTTCGGTCGGATGTAAGTGGTAGAGATATTAAGGGGAGCAGAAGGAGTGAAGTAATTTTTACACCATTTTAGAAAACCAAGACACTTGAATGCATCTTTCGACACTTAAAAAACATGCTCGTTCCAATGAACATCACATTGAATTCTCATACCCAGAACATCAAGAGTATCCGATTCCTCAACACCTATACCATCCATATATACAGATGACATTGTTGAATCCATGGCCCTTTTTTTTGTGTCCGGGAGGTGGAAGATTCCCAAGTTAATGTGTTACGTCGCAGGGCAGGATAGCCTTAGCTAATCACCACATTTGCTTCCCTCGATTCTTTTCATTTAAGCTCCTCTGCCCTCAATATTTATCGTTGTGATAGGAAAACTCCTTGCGGTGGTGTTGCTATGTACGTCAGAAAGGGAATTGTAAGCAAAATGATAACAAATTCTAACATTGCGGGGAATTCAGACAATAGTAATATACAAGATAATATCTCAAATGATAATGTACAAGAAAATACACGCACTACTTCAAATATCATAATAGAACACTTATTTGTTGAAGTTGTAAGCAGTGGTCGAAAATTACTAGTAGGAGTTGTATATAGGCCTAATTGCAGAGTAAGAACTGACGGTTTTCTGAGAACTATCGAAAGTCTTACCATAAAATATGATGACGTAGTAGTGTGTGGAGATTTCAATTCTAATATTCTTGTTGAACAACATCTACTTAATGATATGAAAACATTTGGCTTTGACCCTACAAATTCTACTATGCCAACTCATTTCTCCACTACAACTAATACATTATTAGATATACTCTTTGTCAGCAATATACATAAAGTCTTCCTATATGATCAGTTGTCAGCACCATGTTTCTCCAAACATGATCTTTTATTCTTGCATATGACTTCAAACTGCAGCATGAAAGTGAGACTATTACCTATTATAATTTTGATCACATAAACTATGCCAATATATCCTTTGAGCTATCAGCAATAAATTGGAGTAGTATCTACTATATGCCCTCGGTTGATAATCAACTGAAATATCTAGAGGAAAATTTGTTGCAAGTTTTCAGTAAATCTGTTCCGGTGAGAACTTTGAGGACAAATACTAGGAAGAAACCGTGGTTCAATATTGAAATAAAATTAGCTATTACTCGTAGGGATTTTGCATATAAACGCTGGAAAATGTTTAAAATCACTGATCAACATACGGAATATGTAAATGCACGAAGAGAAGTGAACAGGCTGATCAAAGCTGCTAAATCCAAGTTCTATTCATGTCGTTTTTCATCTGCAGCTGGTACTAAGAAAACTTGGAGAACTATACGAGAAATTGGGATTGGAAAATCATCGCCATTAGTTTCTAGTGAAATAGATGTAGATAAACTCAATGTATCTTTCATGAATCTCCCTAACATTACTTCAAATATGAACTTTTATGACCAAAGAGAAATTTTAGCCCCTCAATGCAGCTCATTCTGTTTTATTTGTTTAAACCAAGACGATGTATTTTCAAGCTGTCAAGCAATTAAATCTGATGCTGTAGGGTTCGATAATATTCATCCTAAATTTTTAAAAATTATTTTACCGTATGTTCTGCCATTTATAACGTATATATTTAATAATATGATAACAAAGAGTATTTACCCGCAAAGTTGGAAACACGCAAAAATTATACCCACCCCAAAATCTAACAACGATTATCGTCCAATTGCCATACTACCTTATCTATCCAAGGTTTTTGAACGACTGCTTCATGGACAAATTAGTAAGCATATTAATGATAACGATTTGCTGACACAAAGGCAATCAGGTTTCCGACCCAAGCATAGTTGTATATCAGCTCTCATAGATGTTTCAGAGTATATACGAGAGAGTATTGATGCTGGAGACATTTCTTTTCTTGTTTTACTTGACCATTCCAAAGCGTTTGACATGGTGGATCATGAGGTTCTATGCTTTAAATTACACAAAATGTTTAATTTCTCTCCTTGGTCTATTCGTTTGTTGTCTTCATATCTGTTGAATCGTAGCCAGTCAGTTTTTGCAAACAATAAAACCTCTCATGTGTTGCCAGTTATGAAGGGCGTACCCCAAGGATCAATACTGGGACCTCTTCTTTTTACCATCTACGTGAATGACCTAGTAGAACAATTATTGTTTTGCAACGTACACATATATGCTGACGATGTTCAGTTATATATAACTACTGGTATAAGCAGCATAAATGATTGCGTTGCAAAATTGAATTCAGATCTCAATAAAATTTATACATGGGCAGGTGCAAATGGTTTATGCCTCAACCCCTCTAAATCAAAGTGTTTGATTTTTACAGGAAGAACAATGACACTGCCTTTTGAACCATTGATTATGTTAAACAACCAGAAAATTGAAATCGTATCAACAGCTAAAAATCTAGGTATTATTTTTAATGATAATCTCACATGGTCTAACCATATTACTTCTGCTGCTGGGAGAACTTACTCAATGCTTAGAACGTTATGGAATACACAACATATAACCCCCCTTAACATTCGAATTTTGCTTGCAAAAACATATCTTATGCCAACTCTACTATATGGCTGCGAAATATATGCAAGCACTGATTCTAAAAGTTATAAAAAGCTTGAGTCCACTTTCAATGCAATTTTAAGATATATTTTCAATATTCGAAAATATGAGCCGATTTCGTGCTACTCAAAATAACTTTACGGAGTAACATTTGAAAATTTGTTAAAGATAAAAACGCTTCTGTTCTTATATAAAGTTGTACGTACACATCAGCCAACATATCTGTATGACAGACTCGTTTTTATGCGCACGGCTAGAAATCATGACATAATGTACATTAGATACCAATATTTAGTATCCAAATGGCAATTTTATGTCTCCTCAATACGTCTTTGGAATTCGCTACCATCGTCCATTAAAATTATAAGCAACGCAATGCATTTTAAGAGGGAACTTTTTAAATTTTTTAGCTGATCCTTTTTCTTATTTTTAAAAAAATTTTTTTTTTTTTTTTGCTGATCCGTTTATATTTTATATTTTTTATTTAACTATTTTTGTTATTTTTATTTTTTTATATTATTTTATTTACTAATATTTGTATTAACATTTTTGGTTATAATTCGTTATTTTTTTTTTTTTTTTCTTTAAAATTATTTAATATTTTTATATTTACCATTATTATTTTTTAAGACAAATTTGTTCAAATTTTCTATTTCAATTCAATGTAAAACTCCTATACTTTAATTATAAGATTATAAATCTTGTTGTATGGGAAATCATAAATAAATAAACTAAACTAAACTAAACTCAATATGTCATGCAGAACTTTTATGTAGTCAGTCAACCTGCTCCAATTTTCCTCGGATATTAATAAAGTCTCTAGGATATTCTCCTTTCTCATCTGACTGTCTATATCCTGCTGCAACTGCACACGCTCGTTGCGGAATCTCGGGCATGTAATCATTATATGTTCCACGTCCTCTATCTCCCCTGGACACCCAGGGCACATAGGGGAATCATCATGACCAAATCTGTTCGGGTACCTTCTGTAACAGCCACGACCGCTTAAAAATTGGGTCAGGTGGTAGTTCACTTCTCCATGACGTCTATTTATCCATCTTTGTACGTTCGGTATAATTTGGAATGTCCAACGGCCGTTTAGGCTCTGCTGCCATCTAGTCTGCCATTGACGCATTGTTATTTCGCGCTCCGCCCTATGTATTTCGGGTTTTGAAGCAATTGTATTCTTCCCTTTCGAGTCATACAGTCGCCGAGCTTCACATGCCAGTAAATCTACCGGAATCATTCCCGCTATTACACATGCCGCATCGTCTGATGTAGTTCGGTATGCACTACTTATTCGAAGAGCACTCAGCCTATACACCGACGTCATTAGTTTACGAGAGCTGGTATTTAGTGTAGGTGACCACAAAGGTGCTGCATACAGTATAATTGACTTAATAACACTTGATATTAAGTACCTTTTACTCTGCCTTGGCCCTCCAACATTTGGCATCATTCATGATAGCGCCGCCCTCACTCTTGATGCTTTTTCGCAAGCGTACTTTAAATGTGCATTGAATTTTAGTCGGGTATCAATCATTACTCCAAGGTACTTCAGCTCTCCTCTGGAAGTAACCTCGTGATGTCCAACCTTAATCTTGATAGATTCCGTTTTCCTATACCCGCTTATTAAAACCACTTCAGTCTTTTGCTCCGCCAACTGGAGTCCCTCGTTATTCAGCCACAGCCTGATAGAATTCGCTGCCTCATTTGCATAGATTTCCACTTCATCGATATATCCGGCAGTTACAACTACGGTAGTATCGTCCGAAAAGCCGACCACCGTCGTGCCATCTGTCACTTTAACCGCTAAAACTCCATTGTATATTAGGTTCCATAGAAGTGAGCCCAGTACAGACCCCTGTGGTACTCCAGCTACAAATTATCCTAACTAGGTATCTTGGCACACCTAGCCCATCTAAAAATTAAAGGCGTTTTTGACGTCCAATGTAATTATTGCACAATATTTTCTCCCGGCTCCCTTTGCTTGTATGGTGGTTTTAGCTATATCAGTTACCATGTCGATAGCATCAACCGTCGACCTTGCTCTTCTAAAACCGAACTGTCTCTCGGATAGACCCTCTGAGCTCTCTGCCATAGGTAGAAGTCTGTTATATATGACTTTTCCAGCATCTTGCCCATGGTGTCAAGTAAGCAGATGGGCCGATACGACGATGGTTCACCTGGGCGTTTATCAGGTTTCGGGAGTAGCAGCAGTGCCTGTTTTTTCAATTTTTCAGGAAAAGAACCTTCAATGAGGCATCGGTTGAAAACTTCAACAAATATATTTGTTCTCTTCCTCACTGCGAGCTTCAGGTCTTTATTTGGTATACCGTCTGGTCCCGGTGTTTTATGGTCTCCGATTTTCTTAATAATTCCAAGGACTTCGTCCGATGTTACTGGTGGAAAATCGTTAAATTGGTCACTGTAGGAAATGTGGAATGGGATTTCCTCATGTTGTGGAAACAATGATGACGGGACATGTAAGTTGTGGGGATTTACCGCCCTTCAGCCAAGCGCGAACAACCGTTTATGCCTTTCCCCATGGGTCTGTATCCGCTTCTAAACATATTTGTTTAAAACACTTGCATGTCCCTATGAGTCAACAAATAACGTTGAGTCTTTACCCCATTCGGAGATTGTTAACAGGTCTTGATTGAATGTGTCATTCATTGTTCGCCTTTTGCTCCCAACCTTCAAAAGGCTTGGCCGAGAATTAAAGCAAAATGAATGATAAATGTTGCTGCCATCTGCGAAAGAGTATATGGAGTTAAAAGTTTGACCAAGAAGCTCGTTCAGAGAGATGAGGAAAAGAGAAGGAGAAAGAACGGAACCTTGGGGCGCCTCTGTCATTTAAATACTTAAAAACTTGTCTGTGTAAAAGGTGCGCGAAAATCTTTGAGTGAAATGGAAGAATTGCAATCGGGCGGTATTCGTACCCGTTTTTGGTACTGTTATAATTTTGGCACGTTTCGACTCCATTGGGAAGATGCTAGTAGTGATTATGGAGTTAAACAAGTACATTATGAAACGGACAATTCGTGGAAAAATAATTTTTATAAATCTGGGGTGTATATTCTCAAGGCCTACTACAATTCTTCCATACCATAAGCCATATCGTCGGAAATAATAAAGAAATCTGCACCGCATAAAATATATACATATATACTAGTAGATTCCAGCGCTCGAAATTCGAGTGCAATTTCTAGGCAACTTTATTTTTCAACTTAGCCAATTCACAAACCAACACTTTTATGGTTTATTATTATTGTGAATGGAGATAACAAATTCATTAACAAACACATTAACAAATTTAATAAAACACACATAGCATATGTATAATTTTATGTATGTGTTAGTAGCAACTTTAAATGCAATTCACAAAAAAATGGAAAAAAATTAAAAATCTGTAAATTTGCAAACGGCTAAAAAGAAATACCTTTCAAATAATATACGTTTGCTCAAAATCGGGACAAAACGGTAGAACAAAACATCGGTCACAAGATATCGCCTAGCCTGTGGAAATCACGATCTCGCCCGCAATAGGTCAGTTGGATTGCACATTTTTAGTGAAAAAGATTTACTGATATCCTGTGCAGTTTTATATCTTCAAAATCGAGCAAATAAGTCCCAAACTTGTATGCTTGAAATTTAATATAAAGTTATCTTATGCTTTAGTAAAAGCAAAAAAATAATTAAAAATATATTTCCGAATTTAATTTAAATCATTCAAAAGAACACAACCTCTCAAATTTTGTTCACTGCATGTCAATTCAATTTTCTCCAAATGGTATTTTTTTTATTATATCAAATACTTTCATTGACTGCATTTTCTTTATTACCACTCATATTAAATGTTGTTTGATTGCACTGTTTGTTTTTGTTTTTGTAAGTTTATTTTCTTTATTTTAATGTTTCTTCATTTTTCATTGTTTTACAGAGAGTTTTCCATTGCATTAACTGCTTTAGTTGCTGTGTGTATGTTTAGTAAGGGTTTGTCTTTTGGGTCCCTACTTTTTCTCGATTTTATTATATTTACACAATGCTCAAAGTATATAATTTAGCTATTTTAAAATTCTGATACTGAAAGTACTTCCGCACTGACTTCACTGGAGTGGGATAAACAAGGAAAATTTTCATAAAACATTCTGAGCATGGTGTTTTTGCCTTCTTGTACTTTTTATTGTTTAAACTTTTCCCTGTTGTTTAATTTTCGTAAATTCTTGATTGCTTATAAAAATGCACATTTTTTTGCGTGACTTTTGTCTATATATTGTTGTTGTTCTTCATTGTTTGCTGCTTTCTTTACTATTGTAGGGGCACTTCAAGTTGAACAAAATCATTGACTTGTTGGTTGTTTTAATGCCAAAGGTGTATCTCGGAAGAGATATAGAGATATAGTTCGTCTTTATGTACGGTTCTTATAGTACAAGAAAAGTTTAGGGGGGTTTTTTTTTGGCTGGTAGTGTTGAACCTTTTTTCCCTTGATATAATTTTTTAATGAGCCCATAAAAAAGAAACTTAAATGTATTTACAGGAGGAAAAATAAAATATAAATTTTTTATTAAAAAACAAGTAAAAGTATAAAATTCGGATGTGTGGAATCTTTGATACTCTCCGCTCGTGTTCTAAATGCAATATTATAATCGAGGTATTCAACACTAAGAGACAAATGATGTTTAAAATTAATAAGATAATTATTGAAAGAAATTATTAAATGTAATCAGCGTATAGTAAATACATACAATTACATTTTTGTTTGTTTGGTTATTAACGATCATACTTAATTTTTTTTTTTTTTTTAACAAGTGAATGTTCAGAAGGAACTTTCACAAGGCAAGTATAGTAAAACCTACAACGTGTTCGGGTGTTCTCAGGAAATACCTTTTTTTTGTTTTGACCTGTTCAAGAACCACTGATGATTTTTAAGTTCATTCTTCAACAAATAGCTCCAGCAAATCAAATTAAACCTAATTATTTTTTTTAGAATGAAATCAAATTTAAATTTTTTTAAATGACAGCATATACAGGGTGTATCACAGTTGAAAATTTGGGCCATTATCGCATCAAAAGTCTGTGACTTTTTTGTTCTTAGGGTTAGAACTCTATAATTTTGGACGGACAATCTCAGTATATTTACTATTACTAGTATAGTCCAGCACTGGAAATTCGAGTGCTTATTCTAGGAAATATTATTTTTTCATAAATTTTTTTTTTTCAATGTTTTTTTAATCTATATATATATATATATATATATACATATATATATGTATATAAAATTTATAATTATTTCAATGAGCCTAAAGGTTGTAATAAACGTATAATCATAATTTTTATACCATTTGAGGAACTTGAAAAGTGAAAATTTTATTAAAAAAAAAAAAAAATAATAATAATAAATAAACCTTTTTAGAAACAAAATAAATTTTCTGCTTAAGTTTGTGCATATTTCATTATGTTTTTATAGAAGCTATTCAACCATAAAAATTTGAAGCTAACATAGTGAATGGTTTGTGTCTTGGCTATTACTGACTAGTAAAAGAAATACTCAGAAATTTTTATGTATAAATTTAGAATTTACATCAGTAAATTAAAATTTAAAATTTCTAAATCTCTTTATCCACAATATATTACATTTGAAAAATAACGAGTAAAATATCTATTTTGTTACTTCGAGGCATATTCGTGTAAACTGACATAGGCGTTCGTTTTGGTAGTTTACGATATACAAGTAAATAAATGTAAAATCGACTTTTTGCCACTCATATACCTAACGAGGTATCAAAGAATTTACTTTTACTTCCTTTTTCATACACACGTTGAAATAGTAAGACGTATTAATAAACCTTTCATGGGAATAATTATAAACGAGTAAATTGTAAGTGGAAAATAAACATCCAGCCAAAAGATAACGATCAAGTCACAAAACTACAGGTATTTTGAAACAAGTTCTTCATAACTATTGAAATTTTGTAAAAATTTCATGAAATTAAAATTAACTAAATAACCTTTCCTAGATTTGTTCAATCGAAGTGAATAGTTTGGATGCACAGCTAAAGCCATTGCTAGGGAAAAAAAAAGTAAATCTCTATCAAAAAGTGGTCGCGAATAATTTTATTTATTTTATTTTTATTTATTTATATTAATTACAATACAAAGTAAATTTGTATTCTAATTTGGGTCCAGGGATAAGCCGAGTGACAAAGACCATATGGCTGGTGTTTTTGCAGCGACAGACCAAAGCCTCTGGTGGGAATCGAACCCACGACCCCCGCATGATAGGCGAGTACGCTACCTACTCAACTACCGGGGCGCTTATCTAGGGAATAGATATTTTAGATTTATATTTAATAATTTTATATTTATTATTTTATTCCCAATCAGAGGATTAAGCATCAAAGATAGTTCGTTCCGTATATTTTTTTCATAAGTTATAGTTACTTAACCAACTTTTGAACGTGGCTTGTTCTAAATTTTAAACATTTATTTCTCTTAATCTGGATTTACAGAGTTTTGGGCCTTTCTAGAGTTAACTTAAGTTAGGCCCCATACCTTTGCTTAATATCAAAAAGGGTACAGCGATCAACAAAAAAAAAAAAAAAAAAAAAATATAAGATAGTCATACATATTGTTAGATTAACCTCAATGAGATGAATGAAGTTGAATTTTATAAAAATATGGATTGTTAAATAAATAAGTGTGTTTCTTATAATGTGGTAAAGTTGTGTAGGGATTGGTAATATTTGGGTCTTGAGGTCAACATATTGCGTACTCAGGACATGGTTAGGGAGGGTATAGAAACGCATAACTCCTACAACATCGTGGAGTTATATATAACAATTCAATGTTTTTTTTTTGATGGATTACCAGTTTGTTTAATAGTTACAATAACTAACAAGGGGATTTTTTTTTTTGTTGTTGAGTAGTTATCCAGACCATTAAAGTAGCGTATTCATATTACAAAATAAGGAGTCTATAATAATTTTTGTAGTGCAAATTTATTTTCATGGGAAGAGGACCCGAACCCCCCAACTGACTGAAGCTAGCAGCTCAATGGCTCCTGCAGTCCTCCTTACCAGAGAATGCTCATACCATCGTAAGCGACCGTGATTTTTTTTTTAAATTTAACTGTAGATTGTCATTATACCCATTTATTGGGATGTTACATTACAAGGTAAGCTAATCAATTGTATCAATTCACAATTCAACACAGGGCGTGTGATATAAAATTTAAATCATTCGTACGAATTATTAGAAATATTTTATTTTATTTAATTTTATATATTTTTAAGACAGATTAAACATTAATTTTATAATTCTCAGCTTCTCACCCATATGAACTATAACAGTGCCAATTTTCACTCTCCTCCGTGCGCGAATATTGCTTAAAAAGAGAACTAAAAATTTTCCTTCACGTATTAATATATAGATTTACTTGAATATAAGCAAATTTAACCTGGAGGTTATTTAAAAAAATATTTATGAATTTTATGTATATTGTATACAATAACGAGAGAAATACAATAAAGAGTAAACTTAAAAAACATTATGTTATCTACAGTGTAACTATAAAAATTTGATTGCTACATTTATAATAGCGATATTTTTAGTTTTCATAATCATTATGTTGTGGTAGCTTCATCAGTTTAATCGTATTTTCATCGAAATCTTTTGCAAGTTGGGTGGATGTGGTTTTCTAATAATTGTTACTTAGGGATCAGAGGTAAATATAAGTCTGTTGAAAACATCTTCATTAGTGGCTGATCGCGAACACGTTTGAGAGTGATATAATCCATAGCTTTTATAATCTGTATTGCGAAACTCCTGTGCGTCTGCTGACAGCTGACCAATAGGCCATACTGAAAAGTTTTTATAATGATTTCTCCACGTACTGACCGTTTATGGATGATGGCATATGATACCAGTTGAATATTTCTACATTCAGTCTTACCGTTTCCATTGCATATCCACCTTAGGTTTTAGGGTCTATTATCAAATCAGACGATAAAGTTTGAAAATTGATGTGCAACCTTTTTATTAATACTTCATCTATGCTAGTTATATCAGCAGAGCACGAAAAATTAAAAACCTCCTTGCGGTATTGCCATCATCGCTGTTACCACTTTCTTGTCTTGTTTTATCAATTCCTAATCCCAGCTCCTCACGGAAACGTTTTTGTATATTCGATTTTTTTAGCTTCTTTGTTGTCTTATAATGCTCACTTAACGTTGGCCATTTTAAAAGCAAGCAACAAGTCTGCGTTCAGTCTTAAAACAAATAACAAAGTCTTTGCAGATAATAAAGGGAATCTATAATATTAATAGGCAATGCGATTTTTGTGACCGATGTAACTTTGTCGATTCTAATCCTATCATGACCAAACATCCCTCCTTTTAGCTGTCCACCAGATTTACAGATTTGCGCCGTTTGGAACATTTTATTTTTTGCAGTAATGATGATTTAAAGTTGCTACTAATACATACATACAATTGTACAATGCTGTGTGTGTGTGTTTATTAAATTTGTAAATTTGTTTGCAAAAAATGTATATCAAAAGTCCTGTGGTAAATTGAAAAATAGTTTTGGACATAAACCAATAACGACAACATCGCAATCGAACTTCATCATAATAATTGTATATCACACGCCCTGTGTTGAATTGTGAATTGCCTAAAATTAGTCTACCTTTAGGCTCTTATTTCTGTGTGCTCAACAAATATTTATAATGAAATAAATTTAATGAATAAATAGAGCAAAAAAATTGAAAGAAATAATTTGAGTGAAAAAATAAAATTTCCTAGAATTTGCACTCGAATTTCGAGGGCTGGGCTCTGTGCTAGTTTTAATTTAATATTTTATACAATAGCCATGCCATCTTAAGACTGCGCTCAGTCTGTTTGGCATTGAACTTACCAACTTCTCGGTTTCTTCAGCTGAGACCTTCTCTCGCTCTCTCTGCGTAACACTTCGAAAAGTCTCTTCACTTATTTTTCATGTTGATGACTTTTTTCTAATAGGTCTCAAAGATGCTTGGATGCTTGGATATCTTGAAGCCATGCATAAAGTCTAAAGATCTCCGCTGTGTGCTTGGCATCATGTTGGAGCCAAACGTTAAAAACATTTTTTTGTGTTTAAATATGCCCATTTATCCATTGTCCTGCTGACCCACACCATAAGCCGCCATACAACCTCACATCATAAAACCACCTCTACCGTGTTTGATTGTACCAAAAAGATTTTGTTTCCCAAGCGCAGTACTGATTTCCGCCGTACAATTTGGCGGTCTTTTATACCAAATGCACAGAACTTACTTTCATTTAAAAATTATAAATGCGTAGCGGGCCTTTTAATCTTCAGCTGACGTAGTCAGTCGTGTCAACGACCTACTTTAGCTTCCTCAAACTATATGTAATGAGAAGACGGTTGGTTTACTTTTTCTTGGGGCTTAATTACAAAAAAACTAACCCATAAAAACCAAGTTTTTTTTACACTCCCTTTCTTCTTAAATTAAGTTAAACATCATGTAATTAAATAATTAATTGACTAAAAAAAAGAGTATTACAATTTTGAGAAATTCAAAAATATTTAATTTTTTTTTTCAAACTAAAATTTATTATTGCCACGAGTCTGTCTGCAAAGTTTCAGCTCGATTGGATCGCGAGAAAAGGGCTACAAATCGATGCAAAGTTTTTTCGGCAGACAAAACAGACAGCACGAGTTAAAATAAAGAGAATAGAAATTTTGATTGAAAGACATACTTATGAATTTTGATGAATTCAGTATTAATTTTATTAATTGTATTATTTTTATAAAAATAAAAAAATCATATTCGATCTTTATCATTTTAATGATTGAGTTTGAAATTATTCAGGCTCAAGATCAAATGTTTTTAGTTTAAAGAAAGCAAAAGCATTAGCACATTTGTTTCAAAAATTGATCTATATTCTGCATGACAGGATATACAGCTGTTTCGGGAAGAGTCAACAACCCTCATCAGTAACCAAAAGCAGTGGTTTGTTTGGTAAAAAGTTAAATTCATATACATTTGCTGAAAACAACCAAATGAGAATTCAAGCAAAAGTTATACAATTTAAGCCTTTTCCAATATAACAAACTAACTCTAAATGTTAGTAAACGCTTAATGTAAGCGACTATGCCGACTTTAAAGTTAAAGTCACACCCTCCTTCTAATTATATTATTTAGTATATAAAATTATACATTTAGCTTCTCAGTAATAGCACTATGGCCAGTGAGTCTTCGTCCCCACTCGTTTCTTCTTCAAATTTCGGCAATCGGCTATCAAGAGTTCTGGCCGGTTGAATCGGCAATTGTCGGCAATGATAGGAGTCGATTGTATCTGGAGATCGGGAAACGTAATCGGATGGTCGTGGGAGTCGATAGACTGGCAACGTATGGCCCAACGGCATTAGTGGGAATATGGTTTGGTAATCGCGTTGTGGTACATTAGTATTGCCTGCGAATATATTGAGCAGTCATCGGACGCTGCTGGATTGTCGGGAATAGTCAGCCGAGGCTACTGGATTAGATTTATTTGTGACAACCGGATTCGGTCGTCGTTTTCAAAAATGTGTGATTTATTTACTTTACTATAAAGTGATCCTACACTATGTCTTGCCAAAACAAGACTACCTTTATCCACTCCAACTGTACATACTTATCCCATTTGATATACGAACTGGTTGAGAATTGTAAATAAGGCATTTTCATTACTATCTATATACTATTTATATATATATAACATAGATTTGATTTGTGTCTATATGTATGTGTGCTTCAAAGCTGGTTTGAATGGAGTCAGTCAGTGAGTGAGGTTCTATTATAATATTTTTTATGTCTTTCAACTGTTCATGCACAGCAAATTCAATGCGCTTTCGTATGTTCACGAGTGAAAATTATTTTACTAGCAGCTTCGACACAAATACTTTTTACAAAACTTTTGATTTACGTATTCAATAATTTTTAAGATGTAATTCAAGAATTGACCTTTGCAATATTAACAATTTTGTGTTCTTCCCGTGCTCACAATAGATTGGTAAATTTTTCAGAAGCTTTTTTTTCTGATGCACTAATTTCTCTACTTTGGTTTTCATATTGTAAAACTATTACCGCTATTAAACAGAATGCGGCACTTAGCCTAATAAACGATCAATTACAATAACAACGAATGGAAATTGTACAAGAAGAAGAAAAATCTTCTTAAAAAGCAACCGTACTATCATAACAAACAAACTGAACTTAGACTTTTGGTTGCTTTATTGACTTGTGAAGGCACTTACATCCTCGCGTTATGTAAAAAACTAAAAGAGCAATCTTGCTTTTTGAACTAAATAATGTAAACAAAAAAATCATGAAAATAAAATAGATCTGAATTACATATTTCTGTGGTATATTTGTGTCACAATAGCCGAGCCCATCACTCTAAATATGAGTGCAAATTCTATTAAATAAAATTAAATTTATTGAATTGTGAATTTTTAAATAAAATTCATTTAATTTCATTATAAATATTTGATGAACACACAGATGAGATATAAATAGGATTGTTAATCAATAATTTTATAAGAGCCTAAAGGTATGCTAATCAATTTTAGGCAATTCACATTTCAACCCAGGGCGATTAAAATTTACTCAATTTTAAAATCGTCAATAATAAATGCACAGGCTATGAATTGTGATTTGACTTAAATTGATTAGCATACCCTTAGGCTCTTATAAAATTATTTATTATAAATATTTTATTTTATTTAATTTAATATATTTTTAACACATATTATACATAAATTTTATCGTTCGGCACTTCTCCTCCATATGATCTATTAAAAAGCCAAATTTCACACTTCTCCGTGCTGTATTTCACATATACAAATATGGAAGGTGAATGAAGACTCTGCCAGCTAGGTGTTTGTTTTACAACAGTTGGTCTAAGCTGTTGCATTCTATAAAGTAGAGCAGAAGGAAATGCAAAAATTGCTAACTCTCTTACTTACGGCTGTAACAAGAAAAGACTTAATTTATGGCAACAACAACAACAACAATTAAGAGGAATACTAATAAAATACTAGCCGACAGACAAATGGTAGGACAAGCACACAAATATCTATACACAACAATCATGAGAAAACAAAAACAATACAATTTTGAATTTACCGTAATGGTAATAAATTTAAAAATTACACTGGAAGAATTTATGCTAACAAAAATCGGAAGAAATGTGAAAAAGAAAAATGGAAAGGGAAGTAAATGATTAAATGAAAAACATGTAACAAATTGCTATTAGTTAGAAGAAAAAAGAAAATTTTAAATAGCTTGTTATTTTCTTGTTGCTTTCTTTTATTTTCGTTTTGCATTTAATCTAAAATGATTGTATGATTATGTTTTTCTTTATATTCTATTGGCCATATTAACTAAAAAAAGAAAATAAAAAATAAATAACAGCAACATTATTAAAGCAAACTAGAACAGTGTATTGCAAATGGCTTATAAATATATTAAAACGTCTTTCGTTTCATTTCTTTTTTATCTACATATTTTTTGAATACACCTTTATTCGTAGGGATTACTAGAACAATGCAGGAGCAACAGCAAAAATTACATGTTATGCCAAAAAGTCACGCACACCTATAAAATATTATCGCGTTATTTTTATTTTGCACACCAGAACTCTGAAAATGTTTTGTGTACTTCAGGATACGATTTTCCATACAGGCAAAGAAGACTGATGATACTTTATCCCTGGTTGGTTTTAAAAACTGTTTAATTTAGAACTATAGTTCTTTTGCAATTTGTTCGTATAAAATTATGTTAGTTGTATGCAAATTGATGTTTCCGACAAACTTTTAGGTGATTAGTGAATGAGAGTTTAGATTTTCGTAATGAGTTGGTCGTTTTTTGTCATGTTTTTGATGTGTATGGCCGAAATTTGTTCACTTTTTTTTTTGCTATTGTAATTTTTCTGGGGAATAACCATTGCGCCATTTTTTTCAATTTCCTGATAAGCGAACTGAAAACGGTGAATGAGATAACAATTCATATCCAAATTCATGAATTTTCTTATTGTATCTTTACTTAACCAACTGAGAACTGAAAATAATTGAGTATACAAATCATCAAGCTAGCACATAATATCGTATTTCATAATCCTATTTTCATAATTTTTCTTTGAAGATATGTAATCTAGTCCAAAAATAAACCCTATAGGACAATTCTTAGTCATAGCTGCCATATGAAGCTAATTTCCCATCTTTACTTAAATCTATGGTCCAAGACATTAATGATTCAATAAATGAAATTACGAAAACTAATTACTTTTGTAAATTGATGAATAATAACTTTTATGAAATCTCCACCTTTGATATAGATGATTATAGAGCTATTACAAGTATGCTCAATAAAAATAAGATAGCTTGGTACTCCTACGAAAATAAACATATGAGACCAATAAAAGTTATTGCTAAGAATCTACCTCATACATGCAATGCAAATATGATAGTAGGAGATCTAAAACTGCAAGGCTTAAAAGCATTATCTGCAGTTAATAAATTCAAATCTAAAACTAGAAAGCCATTAGCTATGTTTCTTATTTCTTTTGAATCATCAGAAGATCCAAAAAAATATATATAATATCAAACAAATTTTGAAAGCAATTGTTAAAATAGAACCAACAAAAAGACCAAAGCTTGTACCGCAATGTAAAATTTGCCAAGGCTATGGTCACACCAAAAACTATTGTGGAAAAAAACCAAGTTGTGTCAAATGTACTGGCAAAGATAAAACCAGTGATTGTACTAAGACCGTTGATGAGCCTCCAAAGTGCTGTAACTGTGGTGAAAACCACCCGACCAGCTATCGGGGGTGTATTGTTGCGAAAGAGCTGCAAAAAATACGAAATAAACAAATTAATGAAAAAAAATTAGATTCACACCAACCTTTAGCTAATTCTCAAGAAAATACTGAAACGAATCCAGAAAATAAACCTTCTTTTGCAGAAGCTTTAAAAAAGAAAGATGAAATTAAAAAAACAGTTAAAATAAAACAAAATCAACATCCTATACAGAATGAAACTTCTAAATTAGAACAAATTCTTGAAAAGCTTAATAAGCAAGAAGAATTTAATGAAAGATTAGAGCAAAGACTAACTCGTTTAGAAAAATCCACTGAAAATATAATTAATCATGGGTGATTTTTTCAAAATATTACTATGGAATGCAAACGGATTAAAATCCCATTTGAATGAATTAGAACTTATACTAAATTCCCAAAAAGTAGATATATGTTTAATATCCGAAACACATTTTACAAATGAATCATTCTTAAAAATTCGTGATTTTGAAATATACCACACTCCACATCCAAGTAATCAGGCCCGAGGTGGAAGTGCTGTAATTATTCGAAAAAATATAAAGCATTATGAAGAAGAAAAAATATGCTGCGAAGAATTTTAAGTAACAAGTGTAACAATAGAATTTTCAAAACAGAAACTTAACATTGCCGCTCTATATAGCCCGCCACGTCACAAAATACAATCAGAAAACTATAACCAAGTATTTAAAAAATTGGGAGAACGATTTATTTTAGGAGGCGATTTTAATGCCAAACATATTTATTGGGGTTCACGCCATACAACAACAAAGGGGAGAGAGCTTCTTCAAGCAAGCAAATCCTCAAATTGCAAATTTTTAACTACCAGAAAACCAACATATTGGCCAAGTGATGTAACAAAAGTACCTGACCTAATATATTTTTTTATAACGAGAAAAATATCGGAACATTTTTTGAAAATAACCGAAGGATATGAAATGAACTCAGACTATTCCTCTATCTACCTTTACTTAAAAAACAGTGTCAGCAAAATCGATCCACCACCGTATTTAATCAATAAAAATACAGATTAGGAAAACTTTCGCCAAATTGTAGATGAAATGTGCGACAGTGAATATGTTATCAATGATATTGATGAACTAGACAACGAACTAGAAAACTTTTCAAAAATTCTTCAGTATGCAGCATTGGAAAGTACACCAACTGTTACAAATAACGTACAACAAAGAAAAAACTCATATGAAATAAACAATATGATTAAAGAAAAAAGAAAAATTCGTAAAAAATGGCAACAAACGCGATATCCTCAGTATAAAACAATATTAAACAGAATGAGCCGAGAAATTAAAAATAAAATTCAACAGGAAAAGAACAACAATTTCCAACATTATCTTGAGGGCTTAACAAATGAAAAATCTACCGACTATTCGTTATGGAAGGCTACAGCCAGTTTTAAACGACCATCAGCTCAAATCCCTCCCATAAAAAATGGAACCAATTGGGCCAAAAGTGACTTGCAAAAGGCTTACATCTTTGCCAATTATCTGCAGAACACTTTTTATCCCCATGATGAAAATATGACCATACCCCAAACTGCATATTTTGTTGATGATATGAACATTTCATTTGCAACAAAAGAGGAAGTGTACTCTACCATATTAAAACTACCCGGAAAAAAAGCCCCTGGTTATGACTTAATAACGTCGGAGCTGCTTAAAGAAATGCCAAATTTAGGTATAATCAAGTTAACAAACATAATCAACACTTGTTTTAAGCTGAAACACGTTCCCAGTCTATGGAAAATGGCGGAGGTTATGATGATCCCCAAACCGGGGAAACCGTCAAATGAAGTTTCCTCATATAGACCCATATCTTTGCTTCCCATTTTATCAAAGGTTTTGGAGAAGCTTTTTCTTGCCAGATTAAGACCTCTTATAGAGTTAAATAACATCATCCCTAAATACCAATTTGGTTTTAGGCAAAACCATTCTACTATCGACCAAGTCCATAGGATTACCGATATTATAGAAAAGTCATTTGAAGAGAAGAAAGTTTGTTCCATTGTTTTTCTAGATGTCAGCCAAGCATTTGACAAAGTTTGGCGTGATGGATTTATTTACAAAATAAAAAAATATCTACCTCAAAGCTTCTGTGATTTCTTGCAATCTTACATAAGCAATCGATACTTCAGAATCAAACAGGAAACATCGTTCTCAGAAATCCGGCCAATAAAAGCAGGAGTCCCACAGGGAAGTATATTAGGTCCAACTTTATACCTTATGTACACCGCTGATCTCCCTGTTACTGATAATTATAATTATACAACAGCAACATTTGCTGATGACACTGCCCTAATTGCAACAGGATACACAGCTGAAGAATCCACGATTAAACTTCAAGCAGCGGTAACCAAAGTTTTGGATTGTTAAAAAGTATGGCAAATTAAACTTAATCAATCTAAATCTGTTCATGTGGACTTTACGTACAATCAAACTGAGCACCATCCAATCTATATAGACGATGTTATTGTCCCCTATTCTAATTCAGCCAACTACTTAGGTATGACATAAGACACAAAATTAAAATTGAAAGAACATGTAAATAAGAAAAAAACTGATATAGAGATAAAATTTAGAAAAATGTATTGGTTAATTGGTAAAAACTCAACATTATCCATACCGAATAAATTACTTTTGTATAAACAAATCCTGAAACCAGTTTGGACGTATGGATCGCAGCTGTGGGGTTGCGCAGCCAGAGATGAAATACTTCAAATCCAACGCTTTCAAAATAAAATTCTACGATGCATAGTTAATGCACCGTGGTACGTTAGAAACAATGACTTACACCGTGACTTGGGTATAAACACAGTTACCGAAGAAATTAAAAAAATTGCTTATAGCCATGCTGATAGATTACGAACACATGTCAATGAAGACGCATCTAGTCTTATCGATACGAGTGGGGAAATCCGGCGTCTAAGACGCATAAAACCTAACGATCTGCTTAGGTCATCCAGATAAAAGATGCATTTGTGTGAACCAACTTGGCCCTTTGTTCCAACTTGGAACCATAGGAATCAATATATATAGATATATCTTATAGTCAAACTATTTTATTAAAAATAAAAAAATAAAATACTTGTTAGTTAATAAATTATATTAATTATATTTTGCTAGTTGTATTTTGAAACATATATTTTATTATTTATTGTAATAAAAATTATGTTAAAAAAAAAAAAAAAAAAAAAAAAAAAAAAAAACAAATCTATCAAAACAATCAATATTGTAAAGATTTTTCTCAAATTTTGGTTTGTATATGTTTTTGCAACAAACAACATAATTAGGATCGGTCCATTTTTGACCTAATCCCCATATAAATATAGCATCCCATTTAAACTTTTTCATATCCACAAACCACTCAAACTTGGTTCATGCTTATTTTCTATATCCCAATTAGTTGGCCCAAAGAGATAGGGTCTTTAAACGCATGGTATAGGGTATCGTATAGTCTATAATTTTCTTACTTGTTTTTATAAGCTTTACTATAATTTCAATTAAATCAAAATAACAATCAAGACTCTATGTTCAATAGTTTCGATTTCCCTCCTTAATACCCTGTGGTAGCCTAGGTTCTATATCGTGCCAGGGACTTCTAAAACTAATTTATACACTAATAAACGATCGATCTGTAATATAACTTTCTATATGTCCTTAATGCCAAAGTTTAACGGCGACTTGTGAGCTATGAATGGTACTGTGTTTCCTCCGGAAACCAAATTGAAGAGGTTGAAATATTTAGTAATGGTTTTTTTTTTGTAAATTTTGATATCCCACTCTTGGGATATTATTAAAGATGATAATGTTTACTATTTTTACTGATCTTATTGATCCAAGAAGCTTATTTTTAGTTTAAATGCAAAAGCATCCATTGACAACCCGCGCTCAAACGGGTGGCAACTCTTCTATAGAGCTGGTAATGACAAACTGTATACGTGTATTATTTGATGAACGGAGACTTTGCCTTCTTGGTCATGAAAAGCTAGCGGCTTTGAGTGCTGTTTGGTTGAAGCCAAAATTTCTTTGGAGTGGGCTCCAAAATCTCCAGACAATCATTTGAATGAGACACTACAGTGAAATTGTGGTGAATTTTCAGTGAACGCAATATAACCATCTAGTGGATAGCTTTTTTATGTACATTTCACGGACTACCAATCTCCGGTTATCCGTTACACAATCGAAGATTTTTTTTATTTTCTCTGGCAAGGCGTCGCACAGTGGGATGAACGGTACGCAAAATGGCGATTAATTCATGGAAGTCGTAATTTTTAAATATTGTTATTTTTTATTAAGTCCGAGTTCATACAAGGCAACTTTTGTTGCGCAATTCTTGAGTAGGAGAGATGGGAAAGAAGAGTGGTATTTGGTACGGAGTTGCTTGTACTCGGCAACTCATTTTGTTGTGCAATTCGTAATCATAAACACGAAGTTAGCTGCAGCTTATTATTTGACAGTTCTTTTTATTCTTTGCTTCGCTGTGAAAAATTATTATTATTGTTTCATTTATTTTATTATTTCATTTTTTCTTTCACTTCCATTTTTTCACACAAATAGATTTTCCACTTTGGACCAATAATAAATTCTTTTTACACAAGCTAATAAAGTGAACTGTCAAAAATGTGAGAATTTGAAAGCAAAAGGAAATGAAAAGTTGCGGCAATAAATTTCTCTGTGTGAACATTAAGGCAACTTTAAAAGAGAATTGAAAAAAAGTTGCGTAACAAAAATTGCCTTGTGTGAACCCAGAATAATGGGTATTCATTAATACATAAATAGCCATTATTTAAAAAACAAAACGGTAAAAAAGAAAATTATTTTTAACCCGTCAGAATTTTCGCTGTAACTTTGGAATAAAAAGCGATAAACTAGTAAATTAAATTGCAAATAAGAGCTTACTTAATGTGCTTTTAGAAAAAAGCATATCTTTTTAAAGAAATATGAAAGGAATAAATATTTAATATGTATTTATATTTTTAATTAAAATCAGATTTTTTTATCCACATTCCATAACTCCATAAATTTAACTCAAAAAGTCATATTTTAAGGAATTTTTGCTATATTGATGAATAATTATAAACACATCAGAAAAAAATATTGAAAAAAAAAATTTATTGATAGACGATTTTTTGTTTTTGAAAATCACTGGTTTTAATCATCATCTAATTCAAATTTATTATTTAACGCAAAATCATCATTTACATCATAATCATCATTAAATTAATCGCATTAATCTTCATATTCATCATCATCGCCATTGTCATTTTCATTGAGGGGAAGAATAAGTAATTCCAATGCGGACTGTGGCATTTGCTCAATTTTTTTTTACAACTATTTCCCCTGCTTGTAATGAAGGGATCAGAATTTAAAGGTAATCTATAATTTTCATCTTCTATTGTCTCTTCCCGACTGCATTTACGCGAAAAGTGCTTCCTATAACTTTTGAAGTCCTTATTTCTAGCTTCCTGAGATTCTTCAGTTAGTTGACCAATACGCAATGGTGAAAGTGATATAATTTCTGGCCCGTGAATAAAGTATTTATGTAGAGTAGGAGGCATATAATTAGTTAGTGTATTATTAGTGGGTGAAATTCAAACTCGTGACGCCATTATAGCATGGACGTATGTGAAAAATTCGATTCGTTGTGAATAAACAAGAATTTTTTTCGTGAGTGTGCGTGAGTTAAAAATTACTCACTTACCCATCTCTAATAAAAATCATACTTATTAGCTACAATAACAACTAACACACGGAAAATAAGACCAAGTGATAACAAAAACAACTTGATTTTTTGTTTGTTTTTTTTTTTTTAAATAGATTTTTCCGTTTATTTTGGCATAAACTCTAATTTTAAAGCTATTGAATTAAAATTTGGTTTGTATACATTTTTTATAATCCCAAGATGACCTATCTAGTTTCATATGATTTGGGGCACTATTTCATATAGCTGCCATATAGCCGATCTGGCCGATTTGCCCCAACTTTTTTGTTTATAGGGCTATTGAATTGAAATTTGGTTTGTACACATTTTTTATGCTCCCAAGATCACCTACCAAGTTTCATAAGAATAAAATATTTATTACAATATAAAGTACATACAAATTATCTCATTATTAATTCATATTACTTATGTAGATTGAGTTTGTATGTTGTAGATTTATTTTGATTCTGGGAACAAAAAAAAATTCATTAGCTATGTCAAAAAAATGGGTATACTTCTCACCATTCCACGTTGTTGAAATTAGTTCTCTTCATATTCTTCTTCTAATACTATATCATCAAGTTCAAAAATGTCCTGATCATCATCTTCTTCATCTGAAGAGCACTGAGAGGGTTCGCCACCTTCAGCTACATCTATAAGTTCCATGCTTGGTGTTTGTAAAAGACCGATGACTTCTGATGATAAGCTTTTCTTATTGTTTGGATTTATACGTTCCTTCCAACACAGACTAGACAATAAGGGATCAGAAGAATCCATGGCTCTGTTGAAAACATCTATAATATTGACTGCATTTTCTGGCATGGCATCTTCTGTCGCTCTTATACAGCTTGTTCCTTGCCTCCGATGCAGTTTCCCCTAGGCAACCAACTGGGACTACGCAGCAATCCATTATTTGATATCCATGTACTAATACCTTGTGCACAGTAGGGGACATTGGATACCAGAAATATTTTTCCATGTACATTGTGAATGTGTCAGCGCAAAAATCTTTAAAGTTGTCTGAATTCAAGGCATACTCGCAAGATATCGCAATTAAAATTATGTGAAAACGACGAATTATTTCGTAATCAATTCCTGATATAGATGATAGTACTATTGAATTCGAAAATGCACTTCTGGCCGTATTTCCATCATTAGTATTGCCACTGCCATTTGCATTAGGTTTATCTATATTAAGGCCCATTTCTTCCCAAAATTTTTCTTGTAGAAGCTGTTTGCGTGAAGCCATTTGGACTTTATCATTACCTTTAGCATGCCACTTTTTGAAATCAAGCCTATAGGAGACTCTTAATATAAACTCGAAGAAGCGGATCCAAGCATGCAGAGGACTTATTCCGTATTGAAGACTGCTTGTTCTAATACTGAAAATCTTCGAGTTAAAGTCCTTTGTTTGTAGTAACTGTGTCGGTTTTGCCCCACAGATTGGACAAGATTGGCAGGAGTTTGTTCCAGTTAAAATATTTAGTACTTTGCCATCTATAAGTGTCATATATCCTTCAAACTTCACAATTATTTTTTTCGTTTTGTGCGTATATAAATAATCTTGTAGGTGTAATATCTGATTATCCAAATTATCTTTTTCGATTTTCAAAGGACGACAAAATCTAACAGACTGTGGAGTCTTATTCAGCCAAATAACTCGATGAGGTTCATCTATAACTTTCAGTGGGATAACCGTAGTTACGAAAAGTGAATTATCAAGACCAGAATTGTGATTCGATTGAAACCGCTGTTTGTATAAACTGTGGCCTGTGGAGCCATCAAATCCGTAACTAAAAATAAGTTTACAATTTGTTGAATCTGAAAGTAGTTCAAACACCTCGTCTTGCATTGTAAGAATTCGGTGAGCAGTATGGTGTAATAAGTTTTGTAATGTAACTTGTGCCTTGGTTTCAGAATAAAGGATTCCGACAGGTCTACATTTTAATTTTGATTCAACGACTTCAGAATAAGGAGGATAAATATCGCATCCCTGTTTCTTGGTGTGTTGCTTCATGTTTATGTACTGTTGTTTTGTTAATCTATTTTCTATTAAAAATGTTAATGCGTTATCCGCAGAAACAGGTGTTGGATTGACGGCAAAAAGTTTGTTCCCTACTTCGGCTATATTTCGACAACTACCTGCTTTATTCAAAACAAAGGCCATGTCTCTGTCGTTGGATTTTTTGGCTGAAACCATAGCAGCATGAACTAGCAACGGCGTTGCATGTTTATTTTGTGAAGCAACTTCGGATGCTAATTTTCTTTTTAGCCTAGGTCCAGCATCTTCATAATTTAATTTTGGGCGACCTATTTTGTTTGGGGAAACATACTGCTCATCCATTACTATAATTATACTTTTGCTAAGCCATTTTGAATGTTTAGTTTTAAATCACTCTAATTTACGGTTGCACTTTGGCAAATGTTTTTTTATATAATTAACAAAATCTTTAACTTGTTTTGATATCAAACGCATTTGGTCTTCATTTAAACTAATATTATTGATATTCTGTAACACATATTTCACAAGTGCATCTTCTGAGCGATTGTTGCTGCTCCAAATTTCAATAAGCGCTGCATGGGCAAACACATGTTTATCTGCAAAAACACGTGTTGGCACAAAGTAGAACAAAAAAGGCTAGTTGCTCATTAATTAACACACTTTTGTTAATAACTTGCCATTTATAACTTTTTGCAATGCTTTGCCATTCACAAGTTACACTCCACGGAACACAACTACAATTTATAGATTTTATATAAAATTATACATAAATGACAAATTATACAATTATGACAAAAAGGGCATCTCGTCTTAATTTTACATACCTGCACTAACGTTTTCCATAATTACACTTTTTATTTTTTTCACTTTTTCAAAGCACAAGCACTCGAACTTAGCTGATGTTTACCGCCAGTTGTACCAAAACAAAGTGACTTTCAAACAGCTGACTTTAGAAGCACGCTAGCAAAAAAGGGTTGCCACCCGCATTGATATTAAATGTTTTTTTTCTATTATGGGGATCTAGATTTAGGAACTCAGTTAAATTTCAAAATATGAAACCAAAAATAAATTGACTTTATGCCAAAAAATCCTACTTTTTACCCATAGTGAACTGGAGTGAAAACTTTGATAAGTAGAAAATCGAATAAATCGCAAAAAGATATTTTTCTCGGAATTACACCGAAAGTTGCTGAAACTCAATATATATATCAAAAATACCCCATTTTTAGAGTAATTTTATTATTTTTTATTTCCAAAACATTTATCTAAACAAAAAATTATTTATTATATGCTCAAATACCCGAAGTAGACGAAGTCTTAATAAAAAAAAATTATCACTTGAAATTTAAAAATTTTCACTTTTAACCAATTCGCGCATAACTAATAATTATTATTGTACTTTAAATACACGCTGCGAATAAAGTAAACAACCTACAACTGTTATTTTTGCAATTAGTGATGTACAATTTTATCTTCTTTCACCCGATATCAAATACGGCTGTGAAAGTTATAGTTCTCATTTGAAATTAATCGCCATTTTTGATCCATTTCAACCCAATGTGTGATGTTCAGAGTCCGAAACGCCTTAATAAATGCAAAAATTTTACTGAGAAAACCGATAAAATAAACCATTTAGTTCTTTGTATAATTTTATTTTATTTTATTTTTTTTTGGAAATAACAAAGGCAGAATTACAACAATTGGGCAATTCACAACGGGTGTTGTATGTTGTATTTTGTATTAAAATACACAATACAATCATTTGTTGTGAACAGTCAGTTGTATTTTCATAATGTAAAACGTTTTATTTAGTAATTATCGACTCAACGAGGAAAGGTTACTTCGTCACATCTGTTATTTCGTACAAGAGAAAGCACGTGTCGGTGTTTGCTTTTTGGTCATAAGATATACTCTGGCGTTTTAGTGACGTACCTCTTCCATTTTAATTTAGAATACAAAAAAAAAGTTAAAATGTTTTGGTTGAGACTGAAAGAGAAAATACATACTAAAAATATAAACATTAATTTTTATATAAATAAACTTTTCGTTATTTACATTATTTGTCATTTCATATTTTATAATTATTTGTGCTGTTATAATTGTATGTATTTGTTTTTTCTTTTTCATAAAAGCTGGCATTCACTTGGGGCTGATATGTTATGATACAATATACAACATTTATTATACATAGCAAATGAAGTTGTATCGCTGTATCAGTTTTTTCAATGAAAATTACCAAAACAATTTTACACTATTGTAAAGTAATACACGATACAACAGATACAATGATACAACACCTGTTGTGAATTGCCCAAATGTTTATAAACATAAACATTAGTTTATAAACACTTGTTGTGCTATAAATTGTTTTGAATAATTGTTGAAAAAGTTTATACAAATATTTATTTTAAATTTCCATTTCAATTTAATATAAAATATGCGAATTAAATTTGTACAACTGAAACTCAAAATTGTACAAATGTATTTGAATAAACTATTACTATATTATATTTTATAGCTTTAGATGGGAACGAAGTAACATCTTTCAATATTTTTGATGCACCTATCTGGCCAAAAGCTCGTAACTCATTTGAGTGGCATAGCTTAACATTGACAGCGATGAATTATCTCTTAAGACTTTGCATTTTTTTTTTTTTTGTTTTTGATTTTAAGGATCATTTATCAAATTCCACTTCTTTGCGACCTCTTTTATTTGTTGTGTGAGTTACAAATGAGCCCGAAGAATCTAACCAATTTTTGTTATCCATACAAAAACGATCATCATGTCTATTTGATTTAGATCATCGATTCTTAAAATAAAAAAGGATACTATGGAATTTTGTTTGAAAATCTTTCATATCAATAGGGCTCGTACGCTTTCTTATTTCTTCTTTTAAAATATTAATTTTTTCATTTAACTACGAATAGTCTGCATTTCGAATAATATCGTAAAGGCTCCGACGAGAAAAAAATACTGTTTTGAAGCTTATTCCTAAAAATTTTAGACAGTAGCATACGATTAATCAGAAACTCCTCTAAGTATTTTTAATGTACCAGTTCCCCAACTACAAACTTTTACATCACTTTCAACACGTTTGATTTTTGCACAAACACAAAAACAACAAGTAAGAAAATTAAAGTCGGTCTGGACCGACTATACGATACCCTCTACCATGGTTTAGAGACCCTATCGCTTCGGTCCAACTAATTGGATATAGAAAATAAGCATAAACCAAATTTGAGGGGAACTGTTTCTAATTTTTTTGACTGCAGATATGAAAAAGTTCATATCGGGTGCTATATTTAAATGGGGACTAGGTCGAAAAATAACCCGATTTGGAAAAGTCACTCATATTTTGAAAAAATATATACAAACCAAATTTGAGAAAAATCTGTGCAATATTTTTGTTTTTTTAATAGATTTAAGTGAAGATCGGGAAGCAGGTCTATATGGGGCCTATGACTAAGAAATGTCCTATAGGGATTATTTTTGTATTACTGATTAATGGATACAAACCCAATCTGACTGAGATCTATATGATAATTTGTATCTTATGGCAATTTATGTCGATTTCATAGGGGTCATTTGTATGGGGACTATGTCTGAAACTGGACCGATTTTCACCAATTTCAACAGCGTTCATCCTATGGCCGATAAAAGCTTATATACAAGATTTCATTAAAATATATTA
Source organism: Cordilura impudica (assembly GCA_963682025.1). Taxonomy (NCBI): domain Eukaryota; kingdom Metazoa; phylum Arthropoda; class Insecta; order Diptera; family Scathophagidae; genus Cordilura; species Cordilura impudica. The sequence goes on along the minus strand of OY821517.1, from coordinate 143,373,002 downwards.
ATATATGCGAAAGTGATTCTGAGTCGATCGGTATCGTAAAAGATGGATCTAGGTCATCTTTTACGATACCGTAAAATTACTACCAACCAGGCTTGCCATTTTAGCACTTGGGGTGCTAGATCTAGCACAATTTTTTGTGATCTTTCAACCAAAATTTATAAAAAACTGCTAGGTGCTAGTTTAGTACTTTTTATATACTATTTTGCTAGTTTTTTCTGCAAGGTCATTATACCGATTTTGAATAGCTTTCTAACACTTTTTTTCAGACGATCTAGCGCATTTGTCTTATGGCAACACTACTACCAAAAAAAAAAAAAGAAACAAATCCAGTACAATAATAACAACAATAAAAATTATAACAACGAAAACGAGGGCAAAACAACTTAAAGACTACAAGAGCCGCTATTTTAAGAGTAACAATTTTCACAACATATCTATAATATTAATAGGCTGGACGATTTGTTGTGACCGATATTTTGTTCTACCGTTTTACCCCGATTTTGACCAAACGTATATTATTTGAAACGTATATTATTTATTAGCCGTTTTGCAGATTTAGAGATTTTGAAATTTTTGTCCTTTATTTTGAGTAAATTGTATTTTTAAGTTGCTACTAACACATACATAAAATTATACAATGCTATGTGTGTGTTTATTAAATTTGTTAATCTGGTTGTAATAAAAATGAGTTTGTTTATTGTGTTGATTTGTAAATTGGCTATAATTGATTGGCATATCTTTATGGTCTCTATTTAATGGAAAAATAAAATTTCTAGAAATTGTATTCCAATTTCGAGGGCTGGAATCTGCTAGTATTAATAAATCTCGTTGGCGCAAAAACGCGCAACATATTCTTGTTAAATATAAAAGCTTTCATATTGCAGTTTAATACATAATTTACTTTCATACCCAATTTTACCCTATTGCCATTTAAAAGTCCACATATATTTTAAAAATAGCCCAAATTTAGGCATATTTACAAAAAATATTTCAAAATATTTCTACATAACTTTTGTTAACAGATTTTTTCTCATAATTCACTCTAAAATACCTGAAGTTGAAGATTCCATAATAGATGTGTCACTTTTGACTGATGAAAATAAAAATATTAAGCGCCAAATTATTACTAATTTAAATTTTCACAACTGTTCGCGAAAAAATTAACAATTTCTTAACTTTAAGACTATGCAGCAAGAAAAGTAAACAACTTATGTCATTCAAATTTTCAGTATTGATGTAGAATAAGAGTAATAAGTATTTTTTAAATAACCATATTTAGGCTTAAATGGTCCCACATAACTGAGAGCCCCGATATTCACTTAATCTAAAGACATGATATATTTTACTTTATTTATATGTATTTTCCGAACACACAAATTGTTACACTATATGTGATCATAATCGGACCATTTTTGGAACTAGTTTCCATGTAAAAGTTAACTTTATCGCATCTCCAGACAATAACTCATACTAAATTTTGTTTAGTTCAGCCATGGCCAACGTTTTCAACTGACGGGCCATTATCTAATTAGAAAATTACTCGGGGGCCAAAAAAAATTTATTAAAAGTTGAAATAAAGTTATTTTAAATTTTCAGCAATAAAATAGCCTAATTACAGTCTTTATTTAATGCGATAAATGTAGTCGTTTACAACTAGTGCTTAATTTTTCAATATCTGAATCAAAATTACTTGTTCAAAATTCTTAGTATCGCATACAAATGTTCATAACTTGTCCTAGATCGCGATGGACTTATATTTTGTTTGGTTCATTATAAACAACATTTTTTTTTTTTTTTTTTTTTTGCCAAATTTCGAATATTTCAGTATTTTTCTTTATTTAGATATTATTTGGTAAATTGCCCGTCTGATGATTTAATAAATCTTTCATAGCCGCACCACATTGTGAATCAATTAATTCCAGGTGAATATCACTTGAACCACTAGACATTAGTAGCAATTGGAATACGAATAATGGACAAATCATTTTCAATTATACGAAATCAATTAAATCTTCGATTAATTTCATTTGTCAAAGGACGTAAAAATTGTAAGATCTACTGAAAAGGCTAAACTCAGGAAAGTCTTCATTTTCGGGTAATATAAAAATGTTATTATTTCTTCTTTAATATCCCATACCCGTCGCAGAACTTTACTAAAGCCTAACCATCGAAGATGGCTGAGTAGTCAGCGTCCAGCTCTTCAAGCAAAGATATGAATTATCTATGTTTTATACCTTTTGATCGAAGAAAATTTACCAGTTACGTTTTATTTTTAAGCAGTTTACTTGGATCAATCGTGTGAATCTTGTCTTGAATTCTTTTCATTTGGCCTATATTTGAACCCGATAAGTTTGGGAATCCATCGGAAGTCGCATTAGCAAGATTTTCCCATTTAATATTACATTTCAAAAGACATTTTTCACCCTCGTTAAAAAGTTCTGCACCGGTAGTTCTATTTTTCACAGCTCCTGTGTAATTTCAAATTCCTCAATAATTGACCGAACAAAAATCAGTAGTTGAGCAATATCTTTTATAGTGCAGCTCTCGTCTAAATCTATAGCACAGTATGGTATATTTGTATTTTATAATTTTTCTGACAGCTGCTCATTAAATTATCACTGATTTGCTCAATTCTTCGCGTAACAGTTTGCCTTGACAGGGACAAATTTTGAACCTAGCTGTTTTGAAACACCTACCACACAATTTTTTATAAAATCACCATCTGAAAAGGGTTTACCGTGTTTCGTAATATTGAAAAAAACAAAAAGGCTAGCTTTTGTAGCTGCATCTTGCAGTTTATCTTTCCGTGTGAAAATATTTGGCTAGCTTGTCAATACATTTCCGGTATTCTTGGCATGGGCTTTATGCTCTTCATCACTCAGATTTGGAGAAACGTCTTTTTTAATTGTACTTTTTTATAACTGCAACCGTTGTTCGACAAACTAGGCATAATGCTTAATTCCTAAACACCGTGAAAAAATATTTTCATTTCCAATATTCATTGAATACACGACACTAACTATCGACTTTTCTTTTTCGTCCACCCATTGTTTAAATATTTTGATAGATTTTATTTTTAAATGTCACAAACAACAATAAAATCAACACGATAATCTGTTTTCTTTTTGTTCCCCAAGTTTCAGTTTCAAGTTCAATACTGATGCAATTCATAAAACACGTTTCAATGATACTATTGCTAATTTTAGGGAGTTTTAACGTCTTTTCCATACATTGTACTAGAAGTTTTGGAAAAAAAAACATTTTTTTTTTTATTTTGTAAAATAAAAAAGAACATCATATTTTGAATTTTTATTAGCTAAGCGGCCCATATAAATTGTTTTTTTTTTTTATTATACACAGCAGGCCACACAAAATATGTTGGCGGGCCTTATGTGGCACGCGGGCAATAGTTTGGCCATGGCTGGGTTAGTTATATCACCATTACTTTTCGATATAAGCCCCTTAACCTAAACTTTTGTTCGGCATGTATACAATTTTCTTAAATGTGTACTTCCAATTTAATGTCAGAATAACATTTAGGACATGATACATGGATTACAAATTCTTGAGATGTCTTCATTATTATTGTAGACAATATACGGTCTCAGATGTCAAATAAAATAACTAAAACAAAATCTTGCATAACAAAAATAACATGGCTTTTTCCAAAATTTTGGAATCTAGTGCTTTCATTCTTCCCATGTATAAACTATTGCTATAAAAATAAAAACTATTCCATAACATTGTTGAATTGCATTTTCTCCCAGTCAATATTGCGATGTGTATTAAACACGTATCGCAGGAAGGCGTATAATACTACATATCCAAAACTTTAATCTTTTCAATATCGAACATTTATTTAAAAGTTCAATCTGTTAAGGCAAACTTTCGTGGCCATTAAAAAAGTGAAAAGTATATTTGAACGCTAAAGATTATTTCCATTATCTTAGTTTGGTTGAATGAAACAAACTTTCAACAGAGTAACTTTTCTATAATGAAAAACTTAAATTAATTCGAATGTAAATTCTTAATAAAAACCGATGGAAAAAAAATTGTTGCGGATAAAGTTTTAAGTTTCTCAATAACTTTTTAAGCAGAAGGTGTTGCTGATTTATTTCAACAAAAATTTGAATTGTTTGTTACAAGCAATTACTTCAATGAATTTGTATATCGCACAAACGATCCAAGCGGAATTCTCATAAACATTTCTGCATTTTGGCTAAAGTTGTAGTTTATTTATATTTATTATAACCTTAAAGTTAATTTGTACGAGTACTACAAATATATTTGCAGTTTCTTACCGACTAGCGGAACTGAGTAATTAAAACTTTTTATATTTATAGCGAGAAAGAAAATTGTTTGTTATTTATTTTTTGAAGGAAGAGCAACAAACAAACAAATTATTTTACAGTAATTAAATGCCATAAATAGAAAAAAAAAAACATCTTGTTAGAGAAAGTGCATATACATCTTACCAAAATACCTCATTTGTTACATCCAACAAATGATGCAGATACTTTGCGGGAGACCACTGCAAATTTGTATTCGAATGGTTATTGATATACTTGGTATACACATTTCCAGCTATATGCTTCAATCGGTATTGATATTATAGTTAACTGGAACTAAAAGATCTAGAATAAGTCAGAGGAATTCCTTTAGGACTATGTCCTATCATGGTTATATGTATTTCATTCTTGTAGATTTCAAATATCGGTTTCTCAGACAGACAGTACATTTTTTAAATACAATAGCTATATGGAATATGTAGCACAAATATGGCACGTTCTTATGTTCGTAGTCATACAAAAAATATGAAAGATGCCAGAACATGTAACGAAACACAATACTATTAAAAGTATGTATGAGAAAAATCCTTGACTTTTCAGGATGTGCTCTGATATGGATATTGTATGAAACATGACTCTCGCTGACAGCATCATTATTTTGCATTATCTTTAAAAAGGAATAAAATTTCTTCGTTCATGGTAAAGCAACAATTAAAATGAAATGATATAAAACAAAATAAAATATAGTAAAATGAATTGATATGAAATAAAATAAAATAAAATATAATAAAATAAAATAAAATTAAATTAAATTAAATTAATTAAAATAAAATAAAATAAAATAAAATAAAATAAAATAAAATAAAATAAAATAAAATAAAATATAATAAATAAAATAAAATAAAATAAAATAAAATAAAATAAAATAAAATA
>OY821517.1:143282780-143362780 GCA_963682025.1 Cordilura impudica | reverse complement strand
TTGTCACATTTCATATTCTTCATAATTTTATATCCTTTAATATTTTTTATATATTTTTTTTGACCAATATTTTATGGAATAGGTTCAAAACACCGAAAAATTTTTTGAAAGCATAATTTAGTGTTTGGATGTCCTCCACTGCACGATAAATATTTATGTACAACATCATTTTAACCCTGTAAATGCAATTCTTATATAAAATTTCAGTCCTCTTCAGAATTGATTAAAGAAAGACGAAGCATATAAATAACACTGTCCAACAAATTAAGACTTTTTGAATGGAACAGAATAGCGACCCCATAATTCTGAAAGGGTATGTTGAGTAGATCATTTTTGTAGAACAAACTTATGGTCCAGCGCGTCTGAGTATTTTTTTACAGTGGGTCAAAATTTTAATTTTTTGGTCGAAGGGAGCATTATACTTTATGAAAAAAATGATGTAAGTTAATGTGTGAGAGAATTCTTCACACCTAAGTTGCAGAGGGTATAAATAGGTAGGTCATTCTGTTTGTAACGCATCGAAAAACTAATTTCTTGATCATTATGACAGCTCGAGTCGATATAGCGATGTCCGTCTGTCCATCTGTCTGTTGAAATCACGCTCATTCACATAATAAACCATTTACCTAGGTAAAGTTATGATAATATCATTTGCCATTATTCCCACCAGGCTGGTGTTTAAAACGCAGTAAATCGGCCGTCATTGTGCTTAGATACCATTAAAAATATGTAGATACCTCTAAAAAGAAACATAAAAGCCGGTGTGTTTGTTGTAACATTTTAGTGGTTGACCATAATATTTGTACAACAACATTCACAGTTTAAAAAAAGCCAAAAAAAAAAATGATGCAATCATACCACAAAAGACAACTGCCATGAGCTACGTTAGTAGTATTGCCACATATATTTTTTTTTACCGTTATAACGATATGATAAAAAAATCGCCAATATGAAAGAAAAAATATAATTCCTAATGAAAAAGGAAAAGTGAAAAATTTAAATTGAAAAATGGAAAATGAAAAATTGGAAATTGAAAAACGAAAACTGAAAAATGAATAATGAATAATGAAAAATGGAAAATTGAAAAATGAATAATAAAAATTAGCAATGAAAAATGAAATTCAAAAAATTAAAAATGAAAAATGAATATTGAAAAATTGAAAATGAAAAAAGAAAATTGAAAAATGAAAAATGAAAATTGGGAACTGAACACTAAAAACTAAATATTAAAAGTTTCAATTTCTATCTTTAGTTTCTTACCTGTTTTTATTATTTATTTAATTTTTTTGTATAAAATTTATACTTGAATTAATAGATAAAAATATTTTAAAATTAGCTTATTTTTAATCTTAATAAGTTTTTAATTATTTATTTATTTTATTTATTTATATATTTATTTGCTTTCCTGTACAACAAGAACAAATCTTATAATTACAGTACAGGAATAATAATGCTAAGGCATGAGAATTGTTAGTTATAATTTGGATTTACAAAATTCATACATTTTTAATACAGAAAATATTTAAGAAAAAATGGTAAAAAATAACCAAGAAAATAATACAAGATTACAAAAAAGAAAAAAATAAAATAAGTTAATTTAATTAATTAATAAAATTGTTATACAAAATATTCAAAAATGAATTTTTTAAAATTTGAAGCGTTCCTGTTATGCTGCTGAGATTGTGGAAGCATATTCCAAAGACGTATAGCGTTGACGTAGAAATGCCATTCAGATACCAAATAACGATGACGAGGTAGAATTAATTTTTTCCTCGGTTTGATCTGGCGAACCGGAGATTTTCGTACAGGTAAAGTGGTTTTGCGGTGAAAATTACTTTATGAAGAAACAAAAGAACTCTAATTTTCATCAGATTCTCAAATGACACGCCGAAAAGCTTATTCGTGAAAGAAGAAGTTCTGGCAGACCTTCTTAGTATAAAAACATATCTAATTATGCTGTTATATAAAACATTAAGTTTGCCTTTACTAAATGAATCACAGCTTGCAAAAAGTTCACACCCATATAAAATACCGGGAATTAAATACGTTTGGCTAGAAGTATTCTTATATTTAAGGGAGTGAAAGATTGAGTATGCCACAAAGTTCTGAGCTTCATGTAAGTTTGAACAACTGTCGTATTTATGTGGTTCGACCAAATTAGAGTGTTATTAAAAGTTACTCCAAGATTTTTTGTTTTTGTAACAAAGTCAATTCTATCGCCGCACAGTGGCGCCATTTGAGTTTTTTCGTTGCAAAAATCATATCTTTTGAACCGAATAACATGATTGAACAGTTTAAACATCATATGATAGATAACTGTTCAGCCTATGAAATGAGCGTTTGGAAAGGGTGCTACGCTTTACAGGGGCCTACTTATGGGTTATCAAAGTTAAAATTTGTAGAAAAATCAATTTTATGGTAACTAAAAAAAATTATTTTTACATTTTTAGATTGTTTTTATTTTTTTTCTTTAGGGTTTTATGTTTTAAATTATTACCCAACAAATTAAAAAAAAATTACTTCTTTTTTAAATTTATTTTTTCAATTTTCTGTAAAATATTCATCACAATTCGTAAGAGAAGGTATATCTAAAAGAGTAATCATTTCTAAGCTATAATTATTTTCTAACTCTATTCGTGACTTCACATGCCGTAGGGAAGAAATAAGTGGATCGGAAGATGCTGCCAACATGTTGAAGAGGTCCTCATTTTGCCTTACCCTTGATGCTTTGAATGTGTTCTGCAATCTATGTTTTTTATAAAATTTGTTAAGAGACTCCTGTGCTTCTTCAGAAAGCTCTCCAATTGGCAAAGACTGGTACTCAATTATATCTTTGCCATGCGCCAATATTTTATGGACGGTCGGGGTCAACTTCCTCTGTGGATACATTTCATCTAAAAGAGATGCAGTTTTCGATGCATATTCTCCATATTTTGTAGAATTGACATTTTCTTTGCAGTTTAAAACATTTAAGATCGTTCCCAATCTTTTCACGATTTGATTGTCAATTCCAGTGATTCTAGTTACTGCCTCATAATTTTCAAAAAATCTCCTAGAAGTGTTTCCATCGTTTGAGTTACCGTATCCGTGCTTGGGACAGTCTACTTTTAGTCCAACTTGTTTAAAATAAGCATCCTGTATTTGCTGTATTTTCTGATCTTTTCCTTATCCTTAATTGATGTATTTTCATCGAAGTTTTCCTCCTCTTGTGGTAGGGTATACGCCAGTTTTAGCAAGAACTCCATACACCTTATCCTTGCGTGCAATGGTGACATTCCATATTCGTAATTCTCCTCGTTTGTAGAATCGTTTAAATTACCAAAGTTCTTCTGACTCTTTTTGCAAATCGGGCATGATAATGTTGAGGTTGTTCCTGTCAGTTCGTTTACGACTTTTCTGTCAACCATGGTCAGGTGGAACTCGCAATTGCATTCAATATATTTTCCTTCTCCAATTTGCAGCTTTGTAGGCTTAATCTTGCTTATTTCTTCTTCAATGTCCTTCACCGTGGTCCTTATGAGTTCTGCCGATTCCCTTTCAAACTGAAACATTATTGGTCGGCAATAATGCACTGATGACGGACGTGGATTTTTCCAGTGTGGGGAAACATCAGATTTTAGCCGCAAAGGAACAACAGATGCCATAAACATATTTCCGTCCGATATTGTAGCGTCATCGAAAGATATCCTTTGCTTATAAACGCTTTGTCCGGATGATCCATCGCAGCCCCATTTGTTTATTTTGGCTTGCGTAATATGCTTGTATCCTGGTAAAACGTCAGCCGCTTGTCGCATCAAGGTTGCCCATAGTATCTCATATTTTTCTTTGGAAAGTTGTAAGTTCATAAACAAGGCCAAGGCTTCTTCGGAACCATACTTTTTAATGTGTGCGTTTGTGGGCGTGGGAATGCTTTCCTTAATCCTTTTTAGTCGCAGTGGGCTTGCATCAGCAACAAATTTTGTAATCTGCGACCTAACTCTTTCACTATCCTTTGTATATTTAATAGACAGCGCGTCCGATAACTGCTTCGTGGTCAAGTCATTGGTGGCATCGGCAAGTTTCCTCTTTCTTGTGAAAATTGAACACTCTCAATACTTTTTTTGGCCTTCCTTTTGCTCCTCTGGTTGATGTGGTGGGTTTATCTATTGCCAATATATCCAGGATGGTGTCTTCATTAAGCCATTCCTCGTATTTGGAGTTGAAGTTCTGAATGGTTCGATTAGATTTCACCCATTTTGCCTTAATATTTGCGTATATCAGAAAAAAATTATTTTTTATAATTTCGCTTCCCTCAATATTTCCGTATAAGCTATCAAGTTCTTCTAAAGCAGCTTCCGTGAAAAACTTTGGTGTGGTTGACCTTCTAAACAGTTCAAATAATTTTAAATTGTTCAACGCCATAAATTGTTTAACGCCATGGTTTCAGTACTTGTGGCGCCAACTTTCAGTCGTAGACTAATCCAGTCATTATGCTTATTTTGCAATATATAGGCTTATGCTACCATGCCTAAAAATTTACCTGTTCCCTGCATACATATGGATTTAGGCTGAATTATGCAATTTTGATATTATGCTCGTGTCTAAATAAGATTTGTGCCTACCTGGAGGGACCATAAGTCAATATTGTTCTTGATCATTTGTACTCCAAAGTAATTTTTAAGTGAGGTGCGTACCTGCGAATTTCAATGAGTAGTTTTTTGTGCATCCTGTGTCTGTAACAGAATATTGGGAGTAGACTTTGGCAGAGGCTCACAGGTAGACAACCGACTTAAAATGCAATTTTCAAACTATTAGATCAAACTACTGTCAGTCAAAACATGTAAGGGATGCACGCCATACAATTTCTGCAACCATGTCTTTTTAAACTTTTTTACCTCTAGAAGCCAAACGGGCAGCTATGGGCAGATAAAACCTTTTGAATTATGTAAAGAAATACTCAAAGAGCATGTTTTGAAAATATGGCAAATATAGAAAAATACAGATTTTTTTTATTTTCCGTCAAAATTGAAAAATAGTGAAAAAACGGATAGTTTTTAAATAGTGATTTACCAGGAGAAACACAAAGCAAACAGTTATTTTTTTTTATCATTATACATTTAATAAATACATCAATCAATACTAATACAAAATAAGGCGATTCGTTACCTATTTTTCGTGATATTACACCTGAAATCGCAACAAATTGACTAAAAATTGTGTGTTTTTTTGAAAACCGAAAGTCGGTCAACTTTGAACGGTTATATCTTTAAACTAAAAAAGTGATATTATTAAGAGTAGCATATTTGAAATCGTTGAAAAGTTTCCTATAACATGGCGCACATGAAAATTTTGATTTTTGCAACCTCGTTTGCTCTACGGGCGCCACTGTGCGCCGTTGATAATTATCAAAATAAATAAATCATTAAGTGTGCCTTTGATAACTATTTCATTCCCAAGCTCTGGATTTGCATTTCGTTTGCGAATTAGCAGACATTTTGACCTGCTAGGGTTAATGCATAAACCATTTGCTTACGCCCATTTGTACAATTGACTAAGGTCATAGTTAATTTTGTCTATATTTTCATCTATTGACTCGATTGGGGTGCTCAGAAAGTGCTCTTACAATGAGAAAGATAATCTGGTAAATCATTGATATAGATTGAGAACAAAAGTGGCCCTAATACAGATCCTTGTGGTTCACCTTTTATAAGTTGTAAAGGTTTAGATGAGTTGCTATTTACGTATACGGATTGTGTGCGATTTGTGAGATAAGAGGAAATTAAAAGCGTTGATGTTGAGTAAAAAGTAAAGAAACGTCTTAATTTCATACAGGCAGTTTGATGATCAACTGTGTCAAACGCCTTGGAATGAACTGGAAGTAAAAGGAAGATTATTTTGCTGTCGTCAATGTCATGTCTTATGTTTTCGCAAACGTCAGTTAAGGCTGTCACGCAACTGTGGTTTGCTCGGAAGCCGGATTGTTTGTGGGACATTAAGTTGTGTTGAGTTATATATTCATTCATTTGAAAAAAATTATCTTTTCAAAAACTTTTGACAAATAACATAGAATGGCTGTTGGTCGTTGCTCAGAATTTGATTTTGGGATAGGTATTATTTTAGCATGTTTCCATATGGTAGGGAAACTGCTTGAAGTTATAATGCAGTTGAAGAAAAATGTTATATAAGGCAGTAAAAGTGGAAGAAGTATTTTAATAAATTTCGGATTTACATTATCATATCCTACAGAGTTTGACTTTACCAGAGAAAAGCATTTTATAATATCAAGTTGATTAACGCATTTAAATTCAAAGGAATTTTCCTCGGCAAAATTTGGAGTATTTCGTATATTATTGTAAAATTCATGATCAATTTCTACCGAAGGCAGATTCTTAAATTTTAAGTTCAATTCGTCAGCGTCTATCGAACAGCTATTGTTATTGCATCCTCCAATGCCAAGAATCGTTTGAATTTATTTTTTTTTAATTATCATATAACTTCCAATATCTCAAAAAATTATAATAGGGATCAAACTTTAGGTATTATAATGGCGGCTGCGTTAAATAATGAATTTCATTAGTGTTCTATGAAGTACTTAGGGAACTTATAGGATTTCTACTCTAGTAATAAAATAGTAATTAATTCTTTCTTTAGGAGACACGATCATTATTTGTTATTAAAATATATTTTATTTAATAGAAAAATAATTAACTTTAAATTTAATTCGAATTCGGAATTAATGTTTAAGTATCTGTAACAGTTTTAAAATGGTAGCTGTACCCAAAATTGGGTGTAAGATTGAAGAAAAATTCATCACAGCCAAATTTAACACTAGTTTTATTTGTATTTTTTCTTCGTTTTTTTTTTGCTACAGTAAGCAATAATAAATATAGTGCAGAATTTTCACAAGTTGTCTTCTTCGCTTTTAATTTAAAAATGAAAAATTGTACCGTTTGGTTGAGCATTGAAGAATGATCCAGAATAGGAGAACAAATTCTTTATAGTTAGCAAAAAGTGAACTATATTTAATGATACTAAGTCATCTCTACGCCGGATTGATATGGAATGAAGAATTAGGGAGGGTGTGCTTGAAGGTTTCCTGAATGAAGTTGAGAGTTATAAAATCGAGTTTACCTTCTCAATCGTACATATTTGTCGTGCGTTTTTCTCTTCTTTTTTAATTGCCTGTTGGAAGAAATGTTATGAACACTCAGTACAAAATTTTTCAGCATACGTTGCAATAGTATGAGCACAGGGACTAGTGAATGAACCATCTACAAACCGGTTGACATTCAAAAACCTGCAGAATTCATCGAGTATACAGTCGATTTATTGGTTATTCTATTGCCGGGACGACTTAGAAAATTAAAGAACTATCGAGTCATAAAATTGACACAAATTATGACTTTCTAGTTTTCATTATGTGAAAGAGCATACTCTATTCGAATCAGCGAACAAGTGTAAAACGATGTTTTGAAACCTAAGCATCCCCTTTTATAGACCAGGTCACATACGAGTATATGTTACATCAATATAATGGTTGCGCTCATTAATGACTCACGGATCTGCGAATTCTGTATAGCGCTGTAAGTATACATGTGATTATTTATCACTCATACGTATACGAATTTATTTTAGGATTTATAGATTAAAAGAACACAATTTAGTGGGGGAACAATTTAATATTTCCAAAGAATCGCCGTAAATTGGACGATAAATATTATTAGGGCTGCCAGATCGAAAACCGCAAAATTTTGGTGGGTAACATAAAATAATTTATTTTCAAATTATTTATTTCAATTAAAAGTTTGCCACCTAGCCACAGCACATCGTATGAATTGTTTGGCAACTTGTTTTAGGGTTGTGATATCTGAAAGCGTGAAATTATGGCAGGGAAACAAAAAATCGCTTATATATCTTAATCTCGGTCTCGCAAAGCAAAATGATTGGCATGTTACAAACGAAAGTGGACACCTCATATGATATGGGCGGTAACAATTTTTAGGGCTGCTAGATCGAAAAATCTTAAATTATGAAAAGGAACAAAGTCGTTAGCAAAATGGTTGAAATTTTGCCACCAGCCCATCGAAATTATCATCCGAATTGTGCACCAACAAATTCCGGGTTATTGGAGCGCCGTAGAGTAAAATGGTTGCATTTCTGTCGCCTTTTTGAAACAACCGGAATATAACCTATTTTTAGAGTTGCCATATATCTTGAAAACTAAACGTCGTGGACCGAAATCATTGATATTTTGCCATATCTTTACACGGTTAATTTTTGGCCTAGAACTTATATCTTAAAAACTAAGCGCCGCAGAGAAAAATGATTGCCCTTCAGCCATAACATCGCTTATGAATTGAGCACTAACTATGATTCACAATTCACAATAATTTTTAATAAATATATCGTAATACGGGTTTTTTATTTTTCCATGTGCCCTTAGGCGCGATACAGCTAACTAGTTATAGATAGTCCTGAAGAAGGCGGATGTAGCTAATTTTACGTTAAAAATCACGGCTGTAGAAGAGTAGGAAGGTTTTTGGAAAAATATTATTAATCTGTTACATATTCGTATAACAATTTTTCAAAAGTGGACAATAGCCCTAATTCGAACATTTGATATTCAAAATTAAAAAAAAGAACAGAAATAAGAAAGCTATAGTCCGTTTATATTTTCTGGCAAACTAAGTCAATATCATAGGGGTCATTTGTATGGGGACTATCTCTGAACATGCACCGATTTTCATGTTCGATAAAAGCTTAGGTATCAGTTAGTTTGTTATCAAGGTTTACATCGACACACAGACTTACTGATGGACTAACGGCTGGACAGATGGACGCAGAGACGGAAGGACGGACATTGGTAAATCGACTCAAAAAGTGATTCTGAATTGATTGCGCTTGATTCAAATATTTTTGGTAATTACAAATATCAGCACATACTCATTATACCCTGACCAAAGAATGGTATAGGATGTAAACACAGATTGTCCCATTCACATGGCCACATGTGTAAAACTCTTCCTTTTGAATGTAAACACAATTAATACCATTTGCCATCCTTGATAGCGATTAAGTATATATATCAGGATTTTATTATAGGACAAGGTAGTGCACAAATCGTGCTACACTATCAAAACGTAATAACTTTTTTTCTGTGTGAGTAATCGGCAGGTTACTATTAGATGTATTAAAATGAATGATTGGGTTACCGAAAAGAGAATTTGGCACCATGCTTTGAAGTGCTTTGTTTACGACTAAAGTGAATTTACGCGAGAGTTTGGCGTTACTCCCCAAGTAGCTGGACCACTATGAGGCTGGTAAACATGTTTGCCGAATCTGGGAGCATCGCACGAAGGCCGTTGCATCGACATCCCTATGTTCGGGTTCAAGACTGTAGCAGACGGTCATTACAATGGTTAATTCTTGATGACTTAAACTTGTTTCCATACAAAGTCCAAATTACAAGCAACTTAAACCCTCTGGATTTACCTACTCGCCTAGAATTTTGCAAAAAAAAAAAAAGATTTAAATGGCCCCAGAAGGCGACAGCTTGATAAATTGCTTCGTTATATCTGATGAGGCTCATTCGGATGTAAACGGCAAGGTGAACAGGTATCAAATCTACAAGTACACCTTGAGACGGAACTGCACCCAGAACGAGTGCGCAGTTTTATCAAGGTGCATTGTGCACACATACTTCTTCGGAGAACACGCGGTGGGGGCGTTATTTAAAGATGTTGAAGGAGTTTTACCCAGAACTAAGCCGAAGACGTATCCGTATCAGAAGCATTTGTTTCCAGCAAGATGGAGCAACACATAGCCAAACCGCTTATGACGGAGTTCCAACGAAAATTCCCAAACACATTAATAACCAGAAACTCCACTTTACGCTGGTCTCCAAGGTCACCTGACCTGACCGCACTATGGCGTTATTATGGGGTTATGTCAACCAAGAATTTGAGGAATTTGACTGAATTGAGGCAGTCCATTAAAACAATAATTGAGGCGATCCCGACTTTAACCCTTCAATGCGCAAGGAATAATTTTCGGATCAGGTGTCGCATATGCGTGGATGAGATTGGCGATCATTTACGGTCTATCATCCCCAAAAACAATTAGTTATATATTGATTTTTTTATGCAATAGAAAAATTAATGAAATACGTTGATTTAAAAAGAATTTCTTATTGTAGCACAATTGGTGCGCCACCCTGTATGAGTTAATTAGCTTGACTTTTCCACTAAATTACCTCTGCCAATAATATTGTATACCAACAACATTCACATAATGATAATCTTCATTAATTAACAAACTCTAAGCTCAAGCTATGAAAATCTTTATGGAAATTTACCTGCGTTTATAGGTTTTCAATAGCCAATTATTATTGTTATTTAACTGGTATGTCTATGTAAAGCAACTGTATATGAGCAGGCATATAATTATGGCCAGAAGAAGCCACAGAAAACAGTTGCCAACAACCTTGTTATCAAAATTTATGATTACCATAAAAGTTACTCTAAATACACAACAACACAACATTTTCACACAAATGTGAAAAAGAACTTCAGACCAGAAAGAGCACACAAACAAATAACACAAAAAGGTTTTAATAACGTTAATAAACTGCAAAATTAAGTCTATATATCGGTGTAAATATAATAAGCGACATTTAAATGGGAACATATATATACATATATATATATATATATATATATATATTAACTTACCGTGTGTATATAAATGGCTTTCAAGTTAGTTTGTGTAGTTTATTGTTTAACCAGCATTGTGTTTTATGTATGTCATTAACAGAACGAAATTAAAGCCAGCTTAAAATGCCTAAAAGTATGCTACTAAAAATATTTAATTACCATATCGTTTTATCCAATTCTTGACATGTTCTGGCTGTTTTTTTTTTGTTTTGTATTTTGCATATACCTCTGGCTAAAGAATAATAAAATGAAACAGAAACTCATAAAATACATGGTTTTTTAACCTTTAACCCAACATCCTAAAAACATACATCATTTTTTATTACAACCCTTTTTTTAGTCAGCTTGTTGTAAAATTACCATACCGTACCCACCATAACATAATTTAAAACCCCCTTTTGAAATGCGAACTAAAAATTATAATTCATCTTAACGTGTAAACCTGATTTTATGTTTGCTGTTCATGTTTAATGGCCACCAAATGTTAGAGTAAATCGTAAAAAACGCCTGCAGGTTGGCTAGAAAATATAACATTTCAACAAATTGCATAGTGGACGCCTGAAATACTTACATTCAGACATAAGCCTCTATAAACAACAATAATGGCAGCTACAAAATTAATTTTCTTTCCTGTGGAAAACAAAACAAATTGCAAAAATAAAAAAAAATTAGAACGATTGCATTTCCTGCCTCTACACAAGTAGCACCTTACAAATTAGTAATAGGGTTATAATTTTATATGTGTATCCTCCAAGAAACAAAATTGTAAACACATTCTTAGATGTGTTGGGTAAGGAGTTATTTTAAGTTTTTACAAGCCCTTAAGTGCATGATGAGACCATTTTAAAGTAACTACTCTAACTGACATATACTTACTTATCTACCTCAATAAAATTGTCTATAATAAATGTGTAGTTTAACTTTAACTTATTTCCATTCTTAAATTGTCTACTGGGTTATTAATATTTTACTATGAATGGTTATGAATGGTTCAACATTTTCATATCAAAAGTATCCTTTAGTACACTGTAATTGTTACTTTTCTAGTAATCCCTCTGGTTATTTTGTTACAAAATTTCTCCTCAGCTGGCAACGATGGATCTCACAGAATGCTTTAAATTTTAAAAATGAAAATTTCAATGTATGTCTCAATAAAGTACAGTCAACACTGAAGATTGTTTCTACAATTTATTTATCAGAATTTTCGACCATGTGTAAGCAGTCTACAGTTAAAATGCATTTAGATGGAGCAATAGGATGGAAAGGACGAATATTGTCTATTAACTGCTACCGGAGATATTCTGATGTTGCATTTGCGGAGCTGTGGACTTTTTAACTTAAATTTCAGGCTTAGTAACACTGGATAGCAACCATTTTGTAATTTTGGAGCATATTAAATTCGAAAATAGTAAAATAAAGATTTTTTATGTATATTTAAAAAACCATAATCGCACGTATATAGAGATAATAAAAATACCACACCTTTCAACCTTCAGATGTCGATCTCAGTAAAATAGGTTATGGGAGGGAGGAAAGAGGGAGTAGTGTTTGTGAATATTTGACTAAAATTTTATTAAATTGTAACGGCTAGTTCGATTGACAATCGAATTTTGACTGCAATGCGTTGTGCGCTCAACTGGACAATAGACTGAAAACGGATGTGATCTACTGGGGAAGCGGGTAGAGCATTTTGTGCAAAAGAATATGAAATATAAAATTAATATCTATATATCTGTGGTCACAAGCAAGGCGGTCATGCTTTCGAGAAAAATAGCTTTTTATATAAATGTAATGGGGCTTCATTACGACTTAGGTCAGAATATTTGTACTAATATCTTTTTAAACAACAGTGTTAGAGGCATGGGGATTTCACGTAAGTATGAAGATATTTTAATGGAATATGATAGCATACATAACTCAAATCAGCGAAAATCATTCTTTCGAGAAAAATAACTGTTTATATACATAAATGTAATGAGGCTTTATTATGACTTAGGTCAGTATGTTTAATTTATAACTTTTTAAATAACAGCGTTAGAAAAATGGAGATTTCGCATAAATATAGAGCATTGTTAGTAGAATACGATATCATACATAACTCAAATCGTTCTTAAGTCGACTTAGGCGGTTATCGCTTGTGACCACAGATATATAAAAACGTTGGTGCATTTGTTTGTAACGAATGATCTCCGGAACCATAAGAGCTGTCGAGCTAAGACTTGCACCATAAGTTTGGTTTGAGCACTTCTGTGATTTTTTTAGTTTTAACCCTCTAGCGGGCGTTGGGGTCAAGTTATAAACAAAATTCCTATTTTCAGTGCGATTTGACTGCAATTCGGAATGTATGTATGTTTCGTCATATGAAATTTTTGCGTGTATAAATGGATCCGATAGGTGGCGCTGGGGTAAGGTCATTTCGAATATTCTTATTTATGGTGCGATTTTACTGAAACTAAGAATGGACATATATGTATGTTAGATGATGCCAAAAATTTTTTTGTTGGACCCGGTAGATGGCGCTAGCGTTCGAAAAATAATGAGTTGTCAAATTTATTTAAATTTTATAAGTTACAAAATTCACAAACGTTTTTATATATAAATATTTTAATATAAATATAAGAAAAATATATAATAATATTCTAACCAAAAAGTAAGGAAAAATTGCATTAGCTATTGCTTTATCCGGAATAGCCGCAACATTATTGCGTGGTGGTCGTACAGCTCATTCAGCACTCAAATCACAGTTAAACGTACAAACGAATGAGAATGCCGTATGTAATATAAAAAAAAAACATATAGCAAAAGTTCTGCAAAAATGCAATATTATTATTTGGGATGAATGTAAAATGCCTTACAAACATTCCTTAGAAGCACTACATAGAACTTTAAAAGATTTGAACGGCAATGAAAGACTTTTGGGTGGAACTCTCATTTTATTATCCGTGATCCAACGGCTGACCAATTTTCAAAACAACTACTTGGTTAAGTGAAATAACTATTTTAGCCGCAAAAATTTCGATGTCGATAATATTAATGTTGTTATTCAGGACATGATTGATTCCGAAACGTTTTCTTTCAAATCTATGGATAGTGTTGTTGAAGAAAATGAAGCAGTCAATTATCCAACAGAATTTTTGAATTCACTTGATGTGCCCGGTCTACCATCACATTTATTAAAATTAAAAGTGGGTTCTCCAATAATTTTGCTACGTAACCTCAATGCTCCGAGACTATGTAAAGGAACCAGGTAAATTGTTGAGAGAATAATGCCCAATGTTATTGAGGCCACAATTCTCAAAGGAAAATTTTAAGGAGAAC
The DNA here is from genome assembly GCA_963682025.1 of Cordilura impudica. Lineage (NCBI taxonomy): Eukaryota > Metazoa > Arthropoda > Insecta > Diptera > Scathophagidae > Cordilura > Cordilura impudica. Next base: position 143,348,771 of record OY821517.1, on the reverse strand, counting down.
ATGTTTTGCTGCCAAGAATTCCTATGATTCCTACCGATACACCGATAATATTCAAAAGATTGCAATTTCCGAACAGATTGGGCTTTGCCATGACCATTAATAAATCTCAAGGACAATCGTTGCAAATATGTGGTTTGGACCTCGAAAACGGTTGTTTTTCCCGTGTCGGAAAGCCAGCAAATTTATTCGTTTACTGCCAGAATAATAAAACTAAAAATGTTGTTCACTCTTTTTAGAATTACAACAATATGTTACAATAAATATTTATTTTAATTTTCATAAATAAAACATGGTTTTTCTTTAACAGTTTTCTATTAATATTAACAAATGCACAAACGTTTTTTTTATATAGATATATACAGATTCTAATTAAAATTAAAAATTCATTGAGCGCAAAACAACGTTTGCCGGGTCCAGCTAGTAACAATATAAAATTAAAGAAAAGCAATACTTATTGCAATTCGTAAGTGATTACAGAAAACAATTTGAATCGCACACTAAATCATCTTTAAATACACCAAAATAAATATAACTAATTTTATATTCCATATTCTTTTGAACAAATTGTCTTTTGTTAGCTTTGGCTCATTTATGGATCTTCTTATTTTATTTAAAAAAAAAATAGATAGTTTTTATACATAAAATAATTTTATAACAAAATTGGTTAAAAGTTGTTTTAATATTCGCGAGCAATAAGCAGATAATTGCACCGAAGATATATCACAATGGATTATGTTGATCCCAGGAGCACTGAAGCCTTAAATTAATAAAAAATAATCAAATTATTTTTTTTAAATTGGTAATAGTGGTTTCATCGAGTTTAATAGAAAAACTCGTTTCGTTAATTTTTATTTAAAAATATCTTAAAATCCAAAGCTGGTCTTGGAAAATAATGGGTTAACGTTCTCGGATGTATCTCAAATTTTAGGAACAGAAGTTCCGCACATGTAGTTATTATATTTGAAACATTACATCTTAAAATTCAACAGCACTTACAAAATATTTGAATTTTTTGAATAAATTGTCTATTATTAGCTTGGGGTCAGATGTGACCCCAATTCCAAAAGGGTTAAAGGGGTCATATTATTCTTTTCCGAAACCCGAGGCTATTAAGATAAAATATAACATTTAAAAGTAGACAAGGGATGAATTTTTGATACAAAGTATTTAGAAAGAGTACATTTACATAATATTTTACAAAAATCCCATTTTTCTCGAAATCCGCAAAAATTAAATCCTTGTCAAAAAATTCTGGCGTAGTGACTTACTTAAACATTTACACAGTTAATCTCCAACATGCGCTTAACAAGACCTTAAAGAGCTAGATAAATTTTTTAAAACTTTGTTTAAGAAAATTTTTCAAAACTTGAAAAAAGGAGTTTTCAAAATTTTATCAAAAACAAGTTTTCATTTTCGGTTTCAATGCTTATCGGTTAACAAGATGGTAATAAAACAATACTTCATATATGAATACTAACAGGTATAAAGACTAAAACAAAATTTTGGCTTTAATTAATTTCTTAAAGTTGAAAAAATGCCATCAAATTTCATGACCTAGTTTTTTTTTTTTTTTGGTCTGGGGCATTTGCTATTTCTTGGCGACTTTTTATTCGATTTTGAAGTTTTATAGTTTTTTGGAAAGATAATGTAATACTGATCCCGAATTATATAACAAAAAAATTAGACTTTTTTTTGCTAAATTAAAGCATTTTTTGCCTTTTTTTTCAAAAAGGGCTTTTTGGTCGCTTAGTGGGATGGGAGTGGGATATCTATCAAAATAAATGTTTTGTAACTCAAGACAACGGTTTTTCAATTTTTCACAAATGCACTATTTTGAATTTTTTCCTATTTGTGTCTAAAACCTTACAAATAAAACTTGTACTGAGAAACTAGACAAACTAAACTTTCCGAAGATATATAACATACCTTCATAACATAACAGAAGAGAATAGTTATCTGTAACCTGAAAGAGTTATTTGCAACATTTCAATCTGAACACGAGGATGTTAGAATTGGCTTCACGAAATTAACCCAAATGAGGCCAAAAAATTGCGATTTGGCAGAAAGTAGCGGAACTCACACAGTATGCGTTTGCATTTACCATGAAAATGTTAAACTGATGTTGAAGGAAATCAACTTAAAGTATTTAACAGATGATTCGGCAGAAGATTTACACGATTACCGCGATTGCCTTAAATTGACTATGTGTCCTAATGCAACAACTTCTTGCCACTTAGGTGAATGTACCAATTGCCCGAAAACCACATTCATCAAAGAGAATTTAATCAACTTTTTAGATCGAGAATATATAGAGGATGTCAAATTTGATTCTTGGATTCAGACTGATAGATGCACATTGAAAACAATCATTTTAAATGTGGATGATTTTGTGGAAGAAATGTGTACAGGATTGCTAAACTTGAGAAACCATGACTTTTAAGGATTTGAAGATACATTTGAAGTCTGGTGAATTCGTTATTTCATATGATTTCGCAGAAAACTATAAATATGTTCTTCAGGATGCCATACAAGCATTCCACTTCAATAACGACCAACCAACTATATTCACAGTAGTTATTTACTACATGAAAGATGAAAAACTGGAACACAAAAGTATGGCAATCATATCCGACGATTTAAAACATGATACCGTTGCAGTTTATGAGTACCAGAAGATAATACTAAAATATCTAAAATCTAAATTTACAGTAAAGAAGGTATACTACGTTTCGGACGGAGCTCGTCAACATTTTAAAAACAAAAGTAGCTTGGCAAATCTTATGGCCCATGAAAAAGATTTTGAAATGCCAGCTGAGTGGCATTTTCATCCTACTGCTCATGGTAAAGGAGCATGTGATGGTATTGGAGCAAACCTTAAAAGAAATGCAGCGAAGTATAGCCTCCAGTGCTCCCATCAAGATCGCATCTCAGCTGCGACTGCTTTATTCCATTGGGCAAAGAGCTATTGTAAAGAAACTAAAATAGTTTTTAGTAGCAAAGAGGATCATCAGGAAACATTGAAAACACTGAAGAGCAGATTTGATGCTGCGGTAACAATCGATGGCACCGCTCAATACCATGCTTTTATACCGCTTGTCGATGGAAGACTCAAGTTGAAAAAGTTTTCTGCCTCTATTCAATGCGATTTCTTTCCAAAGACAACAAATAAACCAGCAGCGAAATCAACAGCTGAATCTAGTAACGCCAAGAAAGGATTGACAAAAAAACGCAGTAAATAAAGGCGACAAAAAAGCTGGATGAAAGACTGGGTATTTAAAAATTTACAAGACTTAAATACTTCATCAGCTACAATAAATTAAGTATAAAAATAGTTATGATATAAATGGATCTAATGCAATTAAGATTAAATTTTAATAAATTATTTATCTTTTTATTTTTAATATTATTATTATTATACATTAATTAAATTATTATTAAAAATAAATAAAAAATAATAATTTTTCAACATTTTTATAGAAAAAAAAGCGATTTTTTTTCCTGAGGTTAACATATTCTGGGTATTACAGTATCGAGGGTATAAAATTTTAGTTAGGTATGTTATATACCTTCGGAAATTTTAGTTTGTCTAGTTTCTCAGTACAAGTTTTATTTGTAAGGTTTTAGACACAAATAGGAAAAAATTCAAAATAGTGCATTTGTGAAAAATTGTAAAACCGTTGTCTTGAGTTACAAAACATTTATTTTGATAGGTATCCCACTCCCATCCCACTAAGCGACCAAAAAGCTCTTAAAGGAAAAATCCTAAGCTTTCTTATGAAAAAAAAAAAAAAAAAAAATGCCCTTTTTGAAAATAAAGGCAAAAAATGCTTTAATTTAGCAAAAAAAAAAGTCAAAAAAAAAATTTTTTTTTTTAAGTAATTTTTTTCCCAAATACTGAAGAAATAGCTATCTAAACTCTTTGGGAGAAAATTTTCTAAGAACAATAGGTAATAAGTTACATGGATGAGAAAAAACACCTGTTTGGCCAAAATGTCAAATTTTGATCCCCTCTAACTCAGAGAGATCTGGACCGATCTTGTTGAAAAATTGTGTCTAAACTACTATCCAATAGGACTAATCTTGGTGCAAATTTCATCCCGGTCGGAAGACATCGGTTTCAAAAGTTGGTGCACTTGACATGAAATCCCCCATATATATAATATATATAATAATAATAATATATATAATAATAATATATATAATATATATATATATATATATATACACATGTATGTATATATATATTTTTTTTTTTTACAAAATTCACTATACAATAAATTTTTCTTCCATTTCCTTGTAACTTTTTCACTGTTTACTTGTATTATATTGCTTCTTCTTTATTTCACAGAATTATAAAAAAATATTGGCAATAATTGTGAATTACATATATAAATTATTAATCATAGTAACGCGTTTTAACACATTATTAAAACGCGTTAATATGACAATTTCATAAGAATTTTTCGATAAACCAATGTAATTAAAACTAAAGGTATGCATTACTTTTATGCTTATTTTGTTAAATACAAAATTAAAAGCCAACTTCGTTTTTATACCCTATACCAGTATGTGGTCAAGGTATAATGACTTTGTGCTGATGTTTGTAAGTACCAAAAATAGTTGACATAGACCCATCTTTTATTTTACCGGTCAACTCAGAATCACTTTCTTTCGACCATTCTCAGTCGAGTTAGCGATGTCCGTCCATCTGTCTGCCTTTTAGCCTGTCTGAGTATTCATGTTAACCAAGGGTGCCCAAGCCCTATGCACTTGATGCACATTTATTTTTGTAAAATCACCAAAGCAAAAGGCAGTGTATTCTAATACACACACAAGGCACTTAGCACTAGGCAATACCATTTGCAGGAATAATTTTGTCTTTTTCGTTTTTGTTGGTTTTTTTTGCGGTACGTAAGAGCAAAGCAAAAAATCTTTCATATGCTTTGTTGGTAGTACCAACTTGGTACACATTACCGACAGAGATATTCAATGTAGATTTTGTTATTGTCTAACGTATGATTCAGTTTAAAAAATAGTTTGGTTTATTTCTGATTATAAAATAAATAATTTTACCAAATATGATCCTAATCGGCCAATTTTCTTCATTTATTCTCATATGTGCAGGCCATATATTAGTAACAATAATACTTAAATTTGGTTTGTGTTTATTTTCTATTCACTCAAGCTAAGTTAACAATAAAATTAATATTAAATTAATATTTAAATATATTAATATATATTCTCTATCTATCTATCTATCTATCTTCTATCTATTCTATTTTATATATAGCAAGTAAGAGTGCTAAATTCGGCTTTGCCGAATTTTTGATACCCTACACCCAATATTGGCTACCACTTTGCAACTGCTGCCGATACTGAAACATTAAATCCGAATACCAATTAAAATTAAAGTTAATTGGTTTTCCTTGTTGGCCAATTTCTATTATAAAAAACAATGATCCTTAAAAATAATTAATTACTATTTGAAAAATTTAATCATTTTTCTTTTCCTAGAGTAGAAAATCCCTAAGTACTTCATAGAACACCAATGAAATTCATTATTTAACGCAGCCGGCATCATAATAATACCTTAAGTTTGATCCATATAATCCTGTTTTGAGACCTTAGAAGTCATACGATAATTCAGAAAAAATTAAATTGATTCTTGGCAACAAATTATTAATATTAAAGAAGGAAATTTTAAAATAATTTTATTTAATACAAAATAAACCAAAATAATAAAAAAAAAAGACAAGAAACTAAAGAATGAAACTGAAATGTTTAATTTTTAATTTTTAATTTTTAATTGTTAATTATTAATTTTTAAATTTTTTAGGCTCTTATGAAACTATTTATTATCATGAATTTTTGATACATGAGGATTAAAAAAGTCTTGTAAGAAAAAATAAAATTTCCTAGAATTTGCACTCGAATTTCGAATGCTGGGTTATGCTAGTTATTATTATTTTTACATAACAAAAGCAAAATTACGACATGTTGTATATGTATTCATATTAACTAATGTACATAGCTTAAATTGGAATAAAATTGGATTTAAACAAACATTTCAATAATAAAGAATAAGAAAATTAATCAGAATGTTTTTGGAAATTGAAAAAAAAAAACGGAAGAAGTGTAATTTGAATTAACTAAAATATACAAACGACAACACGTTAGGTGCAGTAATTTGTTTAGAAAAACTACACACTTGTTTTGAGTATAAGATTTTCATAAGTTTAAAGTGGAGTTAATGCATTTGGCAAGTGAGGCATCCAATTCCTACAACAAGAATTCTGTTGACTGTGTAACACTGAAAACCACCTTTATAATGAAATAATGTTAACTACGCCAACCAAGTTGTACTTATCTGGAAAGAAAGTTAGATTTTTAATTATTGCCAAAGTCAAGGATTTTACCAAAATTGAAACATTTCGAATGATAAAACGTTGTTATGGTCAAGATGTGGGCACAGAGGCAATGGAATACTATTATATTTAGAGATGAGGTTGAGGTATACGTCGGTGATTTGTAATAGCAAGAGGACATATTATAAACACTGGCTCAAATGGTGGAGGTCAGCTTCACTTTATTAATGGAAAAATATACCAAAGCTAGTTGACTGTGGTATGTATTCCATGGCGATGGTGTATTTCCCCGTGTTGCAAAAAAAAAAAAAAAATTACTCAATTTAATCATCTAGCCCGGACCTCGACCCAGTTGCACACCTGAGGGTTGTCATGAAATTGAGATCTGAGTAAATTCAGAAAACGTCTGTGGAGTAGTCTATATTATTTCGTAAAATGTGTTGTCCAGAATGTTTCATTGTAAAAAAATTCTTGGTGTAATATTAGTAATAGTAATTCGTTATTTTCCGCAAATAGTTTACAATAATTATTCTTATAATATTATATTATTTCTATTTTTATAATAATAATATTATTACTTATAATAAGAGCTTACGACTTTGACAATAGTCGTCAGTCGGGCGAGTGAAATGATTTTTTTTCTGTTTTTTTTTTTTTTTTTTAATAAATAAATTCTTCATTTAGGCTCTTTATATATTTAGCAGCGTTGAAGATATATTGAACCAAATTTTTCCTATTTCAATTTAAAATTTCAATAATTTATGGATTTGACAAGATTATGTATCCAGGGTATTGATACCTAATTGTTTTTATACCCTATACCACTATGTGGTTTGGGTATAATGACTTTGTGCTGCTGTTTGTAACAACCAAAAATATTTGACCTACACCCAACTTTAATTATACCGATCGAATCAGAATCACTATCTGATTCGATTTAACGATGTCCGTCCGTCCGTCCATCCGTCCGTCCGTCCGTCCGTCCGTCTGTGTGCCATGTAAAGCTTGTAATCAAACTGCAGGTCGCAAATATGAATATATTTTGACGAAATTTGGTATTTGTCTTTTATCGGCCATGGGATGAACGCTATTGAAATTGGTGAGAATCGGTCCATGTTCAGACCTAGCCCCCATACAAATGACCCCTATGAAATCAACATATATTGCCATAAGATCCAAATTATCATACAAATCTTAGTCAAATTGGGTTTGTATGTATATATTACATCCATTATTCAGTAGTCTAAAAATGATCCCTATTGGACAACTCTTAGTCATAGGCCCCATATAGAGCTGCTTCCCGATCTTCACTTAAATCTATCAAAAAACAAAAATATTGCACTGATTCTCCTCAAATTTTGTTTGTATATATTTTTGCAAAATACAAGAGACTTTACCAAACATGGTCAGGATCGGTCCATTTTTGGGCCTAGTCCCCATATAGATATAGCATCCGATATGAACTTTTTCATATCTGCAGCCGAAAAAATTAATAAAAATCCCACTCAAATTTGGTTTATGCTTATTTTCTATATCCATTTCTTACTTGTTAATATTGGCGAGCGCCCTATGAAGTGTTGTACATATATTCTCAGTTTCTTTTAAGTTGCATAAAGAACATATTGAATCATACCAAGCTTTAAGGGGGGGGGGGGGTGTGAGGTTTTAAAACCCATTTTTGCCTTTTTTTCTGAATGCAAAACATGTCGAGAAAGTTGTGTCAAAATTTCAAGTAAATCGGAGCAAAACTAGAAAACACAGCGTTTCCAGCGTATATAAATCAGTTTTTAAAAAACTTTAAATCGATTTTCTCGCAAATAACATGTTTGAAGTCCGTGAACATTATTACTCAAAATCTACATGACCGATTCTTTTGAAGTTTTACACACTACATATACAAATGAATCACCACGTAGCCACGAAAAGTCTTTTTTATTTTCCATTTTCTTTCCCATTTTTAAAAATACAACAACGCCTCCGGAGGTTCGCTGTCACGGACTTATTTATTAAAATTTTCAGTTGAAAAATTTTTCAAAGATTCTTCGAATATTATATGAAATAAATGTATATGAAATAAATAATCCAACATTATTCACATCTTCAAAGAAAAATTATGAAAATACGCATTTTTCGCTTTTAAATTTGAAATCCACCACACATTCCTCTGTATTAATTTCGTTGATAGTTTATGAGATAATCTGTTCGCTTCATAATCAAAAAGAGTTCGTTTGATGTATCGCATATCTAATTCAACACTATAAATGTGAGCATCCTGCATATAAGTTGGTGTGAAATTAGGCAAGTTCAAAATCCTTTTCGTAAAGTACCGTCAACTTCATCAAACAGCGAATGCCCCACACTTGCGCGCCATAAGTTTGAATGGCTCTGCACACAGCTTGGAAAAGTTGCCATTTTGCACGCATAGAAATATCTTTTTTACTTAGAAACATATTCCAAGTTGTTGTTCTTTATATAAAGCGAAAATAGAAGCGGCGACAGTAGACAGCCTTGCTTAGAACCGGAATGGGTTTCAAATTCTTGGTGTACGATTAAAAAGTGAATGAATTGAGCAACCTTAAAAAAAAATCCTTTACTTGAAATTTTTTCGCCTCTACTATTATATATTTTTACCTTAAAGACGTGCTTCCTCAATAAAATTCATGAAATTTTTAATTATTTTTCTTTTTATTATTTAGTGGTATAAAAATCGCTCTGGCCAAATTACAATAATACCCAGTGATTTTAATATTTTTTTTCGATTACGTTTTATATCTTCCGTTTTAAATTATTCGTTAAAATAATTCGTTTGCTCCAATTTATGGCCATTGCAGTCAAGAGTCTTTAGAAGCAACTATAATGGGAACCATTAAAATAAAATAAATGTATAATTTTATATTTTGTTAAACAACAAAACAACACCAACAACATCCAGACACGTAAATGTGTTGTAAAATGCTACATTTACTTATCACAAAAAGTGTCCTTTTGTTTATTTTATTTTTTTCACTACAATGTTCTACATGCACTTCAGAGGTAGACGAGTACATATAATTAGGCTTTTAGTTTTGTAGTTCTTTTTATTTTGTAGCTTTTTATGACAACAATATAGTGTTGAAATAATTTAATTGTTAAAAGAAAACGAAATTATATTTTATGGCGCAAGAAACCAAATGGATAAGCATAAAGTAATAATTTGTATTCATAATTATATAGTTGAATTATGCATGTAGCGTGCAACTGCTACTTAAGTAATAAGAATATAATTACAATGTGAAAATGGGTCTGTTGCTCGTATATATTTGAGGAGCTCTTAAGGTGTAAAAAGCTTACTCGTATTAAGCCATACTGTTTTTTTTATGGCAATGAACTGTTTTTTAAATATGAAAATATACGAAAAAATCGTTATTAGAAGGCATAAAAGCACACATCATTGTGTATCATATTGTAAAAAAAAATTTATGATATTAATTTTTTGTCCTCTCTTGAAATGCATCTAAGGGTTAACTAATAACAGTCAACATTATCTTGCTTTATTATATGTAGATGATGGAGCAGCTTGAAGTGTAAAAAAGTCATTATTATTTGAACTATTCTTTGACAAATTGATATTTAGTTTCTCCTAATTTCATACCTAATTTAATTAAATTTATTGAAACAGATTTAAGAAAAACATTTTCAAAGTAACGATAATAAATTTTAATGAAATATTCCCAGTTCGACTCTTGAAGCTCATAAATGACTGCTATGATTTCCTGGGTACACACTTAATGATTTATAGAATACATATGTATATAACAATGTTTATTTTATGTTGTGCGATTTGCACTTTATGAGGCAAAATAATGTGAAGTATTTATTTATTAAAAATGATTTTCCATTAGAACAAGACCCAGTAACTTATAAATTATAGCAATGGAATCAGATTATTTATTCATCATATTTAACATCATTAACTCTTAATCTGTATTTCAAATATAATAACTTAAAATTTAGAAACATAAAAAAAACAAATACATTGGGAAAATAAAATCAATTTAAGAAATGGTATATAATTTTCTACACCCTATTGCGTTGCTTGTATTTTGCATAACATTAGGAAGTTGGTTTCAGAGATGAGTAGTTAGAATAAAAAATTGACATTCAGGGGCATGGTCCCGATACTTAAATTGAATTATTCGATTTCCTCTGAAAGATCTGGCAAACCTCTGATCGTTAAAAAACATATTTTTGAGCCTCAGTCATAGTAATTTTATACAGAAATATAATGTTATCAAAAGATATTGCACGAGTGTTCGGATACATGATCAAAGTTTCTTAAACCAAATATATAGCGAATAATGTTGTTCCTGTTGCAACCTGTGAAAACCACGGATGAATATAGTAACTTTGGTAATAGATACATACAGAAAAACGATTTGTAGGAATTCCACTAGCAATAGTATAATTTAACCAGGTAATACTCATTTTTATTGTAATTCATAAATATTTTCAAATGCAATAGATTTTTTTTCGTTATCTACCATGTAATAATAATTCTCAGAAAATTTATGTACCTTCAATAGAAATTTTTTTTCCATTCACCAATCAAAGTTTTTATGAAAATTATTATGCTAATTCAATCGAGGGAACTAAATTAAACATATTATAACATGACTCGTTCTTAAATATTGGTAATTACAACATCTAATTTCTATTTTAAGCCGAAAATATTGGTAATTACAACATCTAATTTCTATTTTAAGCCGAAAATTTCCTGATATTGTAACAAATTATTGGTAAATATAATAGAAACAAATTAGTAATTAAAATTATTTAATCCGGTTATAACAAAAGAAACTGAATAACTTAACTAGGTTTGGTAGATTTTACCGAAATAAAATTGCAGGAATCAACTTTTACTGTAGGTTCAAAAAACTATAATGAAATAATAAGCCAAAAACAACTTTGAAACAAATATGTTTGTATACGAGTACACATTGCATACTACAATATACATGTTTGTTTTTGTCTTGAAAAAACAAGAAAAACAATTTGTTTTTGCTAAACTTATGCCGTTTTCTTTTCTGACAAAAAATGTCGCCCTTTTTTTGCCCTTTTTTGGAAAAGTGTATTTTTTTTATATATTCTGAATTAAGAGCAACCTTATATTATATATCAATCGAAAGGTCTCAAAGTGCTGTGTTTATAAATGCAAAATAAATTTGATTATTACCCTCTTGGAAGTCATAGGGTGAAAATATTCAAAAAAGGGGAACAATGGGGAAATATTCTCACACTATGACCTGAAAGAAGTCAATGGCTGGAATTTTTTGTGATTTACGTGGGCTCGACTTTGAGACATTTCGATTGATGTATATGATAAGGTTGCTCTTAATTCAGAATATATAAATAAATACACTTTTCGAAAAGAGGGCATTTAGCGTTAACGACGTTTTCTATAGAAGCGAAAAATCTTATTTTTGATCTTCATCATTTTAATGATTGAGTTTGAAATTATTCAGGCTCAAGATCAAATTTTTTTACTTTAAATAAAGCAAAAAACTTTGGCACATTTGTTTCAAAAATTGATTTGTATTCAGCATGACAAGTTATACAGCTGTTTCGGGAAGAGTCACCAACCCACATCAGTAACCAAAAGCAGTAGAAAATTTGTTTGGTACAAAGCTAAATTCATATATATTTGCTGAAAACAACCAAATGAGAATTCAAGCAAAAGTTATAGTATTTTAGCCTCTTCCAATATAACAAACGAAAATATAAAACAACTTTTTTTTGTAAAAGAGCACCTTTTCTTAATAAGGTAGCATTTTTGAAAGTACGTTTTCTTAAAAAGAACATTTTCGAAAAAGTATATTTTGTTAAAAAAAGTGTCTTTAAAGAGTACTTTTGCTTAAAAAAAGTATTGTTTCTTAAAAGTAGCTTTTCTTGAAAATTGTGTTACTTAGAAACTATACTTTTTCTTTGCAAAGTATTTTTTCTTGTAAAGTGCGTTTTATTATAAAATATCCGTTCCTTAAAAGTATATTTTCTTAGAAAGTACGTTTTTACGATTTAAGCACATTAAATGTAGCTAGTTTCATATTTATTTAAGAGACTACTACAGCTAGAGCTACAACAGAGAGTGTAATCTTGTTTGATAATATATAAAAGTCTGATTTTTGATTTTAGATCTGTGGGCGGAGGGGCGTAGCAAAATCTTATTATAATATTTTACCTAGATATCTGATAAAACTTTCGGGAAAGTTCATGCTTTACTTTTTTGTCCGACACTGTGTATTAAAATCTAGGTGCAATATAAAAACCAGATGTTTTCTTAGGGCCAGCAACGCAGACCGGGCCCAGCTAGTATTAAATATTCCTTTTAAACTTTTGCTAATCTAAGTTGGAAACTCATCCAAAAACATTTTTTTAAGAGGTATGAATTTAAGTTGTATGCACCACAACTGTTTTAGCTATATATGATTGCAACAAAGAAAGTAATTATTTTATTTTATGGTTTATCTGCCATTTTACAACTGTAGAGACCAAGATTACCCAAATGAAAGAATTTATATTCTTTATGTCTTTCTTTTTTATAAATAAATTTATTAAATTTATTAAAAAAAAAACAAAAAAATGGGTAATAGCCACTTTGGAACATTAGCATTCTTTTAGCAAAAGATAAACAAATTTGCATTAAATAAAAAAACAAAATTTTATTGTATTGTTCATATTAAAAAAAATATGAATTTGCAATTGTATTTTTATTTTATTTTTTTAATTATACTTCATTGTATCAAGGAACGTACCAATGAGAGAACAAATGTAAATGACACTTTATGTCCTTCATATAAACGCATACATAGAAACACTCTACAATGCAAGCATACACTTAGATAATATCTTTTTTTTTTTAGTATTTGCCTTGAACAGCAAGCAATACATTCATGCAATATATGTATATGACAGAAGGACTTGGATTGGCGTGAGTGACCAAATAGAAAAAGCAAATCGTATTTTCACGCATAAAATAACTTTTCCCTTAAGCTTGTATATGTGTGTATAAGAAGCTTCTGAGTGTTTGTGTCTCATTTTGTGTATGTCAGCAAATATTGTGGGGGCCATAACAAGGCAATTACTGAAGCGGCTGTATGGCACAACACCATGTGTCAACATCTCTTTCACAGTGTGTTGCCAGGTTATTAGAATTGAAACGCCATTTTGTCACCATATTCTTTTTCAATAAAATTCTGAAAAAGAGAGGGTGACGGGTTCAGACAAAAAAACTCTGAAAAGAATAAATATTTGTTTATACCTTCGTAGACGATGCATTGTCATGGTTCAAAAAACAAAAGTTAGTTATTCGACCGAAAATTAATAATGCTCCACATCCCAATACTCGTAGAAAACTATTAACGCCCGTCCGACACAGGCCACTGCCATTGCCACTACAGCTGTATACGTATTATCAACGAAAAATTGTTCGAATCTCTCGCCATTTTCATTTGTGCTTACATATGCCACTGCCATTTCATTTTGAAAATGTTGTCGAAGCGTAAACTTCCACCATAATACCCATCTCTTTTGCTATATTTTCTTTCGTAGGCTTTGTTATTTAAATTGTTAGGATTTATTGACAATGTTATAAATTAATTATTTTTGATATATTCTCCTTTTTTAATTTAGCATCGATATTAACTTTTTGTTTTGTTTACAAGATAGAGTTACCGAGTTCATTACATAGGCACATTTTTGGGGAAACGGTTAACATTTATTATTAATAGTATTATTTTAATAATATGGATGCTCTATAATTAACAAACTTGCATTTTTATATACGCATTTCAAGAAACGAATCATAATAATACATATAACAAGTTAAAACTTTGATTACAATTTTGCAGTAATCCATTAAATTTATATTAAATTTTGAACAGGGTAACATTAATCATCGTTAATGGCAGCAATTACTCGCAAGAAAAATTTGGTGCCATTAGTGTGACCACTACGAAAAATGTGTGTGTATAGTAAAGAAAAATGTTAATGTATTGAGTTTTTCGAACTGGCAGTGGCCTGTATAACGGGCGCGTAAAATGACCTTGATTTTTGAATGAATTTGGCGTAATTATTTCGTTCTGGCTTCACCTTTTGCCCTACATTCCCTTCGCTGGTCTGTTGTTTCGGGTTCACAGGTGTAAATCCAAGTCTAATCACTTAGTTCTTCTTGTCAGACATCATTGTTTCGAAGATATTATTTATAACTAAAGATTTTTTAAATCGATCTTTGACGCATTTCAGGTTCCAACTATATAGAAAATAAGTACAAACCAAATTTATGTGGCATTGTTCTGATGCCATTTTATATGGGGATTATGTCGAAAAATGGACTGATCGCTTACTTTTTCCAAAAAGATATATAAATATTTTAGTTTTTTGAGAGATTTAAGTGAAGATGGGGAAGCAACTTCATATGGGGGCTAAGAACTGTCCTCTAGGGTTTATTTTTGGGCTTCTGATAAATGGATGTAATAAACATACAAAAACTTAATTTGACCGCGATCTGTGTAATAATTTGGATATTATGGTAATTTAAGTCGATTCTCATGGGGGCCATTTTTATGGGTATTAGCTCGGAACATGAAACGATTTTCACCAACCTCATGGCCGATAGAATCTTATATACTAAATTTCATAAAAATATATTCAATTTTAAGAACCATTCTTAAAAATTAAAGTGCGATTTTGGTAAGGTTCGGGGTCCAGTTTGTCTCCTTTCTATATAAATCTAATAAATGTGAAGTCAGAGGGCAAGCGGCTAAAGAAAATTTCCACCGGAAATCGATTGAAAATTTCAAGTCTGTTTATATGGGGAAAATATGACCTTTATTCAAATTTTACGTAAATTTCGTTCTATAGTTTAATTTTTTCGACAAGCTATTATATGAATCGTTATCAGTTCTAAATTATCTTTTAAAAAAACTATATGACTTCAATAGCAAATAAAAATTCGCCAAAAAATAGCAAATGCCCCAGACCCCTTTTGTGCCAAAAACACTTGGTCATGAAATTTGACGAAAATTTTTTCAACTTTAAGAAATTGATTAAAGCCATAAAATTTTTTTTTGGTCTCTATTGCTATAAGTACTCAGATGTGATGTATTGTTTTATTACCACGCAATGACACCGAAGATGGAAAATTTTTTTGATACAATTTTGAAAACTCATTTTTTAAGTTTTGAAAAATTTTCTAAAACAAAATTTCAAAAAATGGATCTGGCACTTAAAGGTTTTGTTAAATACATGTTAGAGATTATATGTGTGAATTTTAAGGTAAATGCGTGTGTTAGATTTTTTAACAAGAATTTTTTTTTTGCGGATTTCCAAAAAAAATTATATTTTTGTGATATATTCAGTAAATGTAATATTTCTAAATACTTTGTATCAAAAATTGATCTGTTTTCTACTTTTAAATATTATATTTTATCTTAATAGCCAAGGGTTTCGGAATAAAAAATAATGTGATCCCATTAACCCATTTGACTTGGGGCCACATATGACCCCCAAGATAATAAAATACAATTTATTCAAGAAATTCAAAAGTGTGCGAAGTTAGCCCCCCATTTTTGGAAATCAAATTTTTTAAGATTGTTCTGAATTGTTCTAGGATTGTTCTACAAGGTTCCAAAACGATGGATTTCTAAAATATAATTTGTACTGGTAAATCGAAAAAAAAGAGAATTTTATACTTTTGGAAAAAAAAAATTGGCTGTTGTTCTAGTTGTTCTAAACATTGTTCCAAAAAAACATTTATCGCAAACCATAACATGGCATAGCATAACATAGCAAATGAGAACGAAAACCATTTTTCCGCGATATCAACGTTATTAAACGATATCAATATTTTTATGCCACACGAAAGTTAACGTACAGATTCCAAAATTTTTTTCATACAAGGTATCCTGAATGGCACCTGAATGTAAAATATATATAGTTATTACCAAAAAACACAAAAACAAAAAAAAAAAAAAATCACAAAAAAGAGAAAAAAAACATAAAACATACAAAAATCACAAAAAAAAAAGAAAAAATACATAATTCGTTGCGGTTTACGACAAATCTATTTTGGAACAATGTTTAGAACAACTAGAACAACCGCCAAACTTTTTTTCCAAAAGTGGAGGGCAAAAGTTTAAAATTCTTTTTTTCGATTTACCAGTACAAATTATATTTTAGAAATCCATCGTTTTGGCACCTTGTAGAACAATCCTAGAACAATTCAGAACAATCTTCAAAAAATTGTATTTCCAAAAACGGGTGGCTATCTTCGCACACTTGAAATTCAAATATTTTGTAAGAGCTGCTAAATTTTTAAAAGCGTTACTCAAAATATTATAACCAAATATTTAGATCTCCCGTTCCCAAACCGTTAACCTATTATTTGGCAAGGCCAGCTTTGGACTTTAAGATATTTTTAAATAAAGATTACCGAAAACGAGGTTTTCTATTTAACCCGATGAAACCACTCTTTAGAATTTAAGAAATATAATTAATTCGGCTCATTATTTTTATTTAACCCTTCAGTGGTCCTGGGATCAAAATAATCCATTGTGACATATCTTTGGTGCAGTTGCTCGCGAATATATTTTAAAACAACTTTTAACCAATTTTATTATAAAATTATATGATTTTTAAAAACTATCTATATTTTTCTACATAAAATAAGAACATTGTTGAACTACGAGTATAACCCAAGATTGTATAATTAAACTTGACTTCGAACGGGAAGGATATTGTTTTCTGTATGATTCTATTATCTGGAGTAAAGACTACTTTTCTTCTACATTATTACGCCTCTTTCATCAGTATCGTTTACTATAAATAAATCCTTGCAGGAATTGTAACTCTTTTTAAAATCTTCATTGGAGTCACATATCGATGGAGGAAATATTAAAAATTATGCAGAAATACTAAAACAGCTGAAAAAGTTTTAATTTTCTGGGACCGCGGGAAACCACTTAAAACATTATATATTACATTTTCTGGGTGAAAGAATTTTCTATTTATGATTAGTTTCACAAATATAGCAGAATTTTATTTCCTAACCAATAATATGGCTTTTATCTAGTTTACTAGAACAAGACATTAGTTTTTGGCATTTACTTTTTTTTTTAAATATGCCAAAATTCAAAGTTTGGCCTCGGCAAGGAATAGGTGAACGTTGTTCGATTTATTCAAAATTTTTAGAAACATGGTTATTATATTTTTAGCGCCAAATCTAAAAACTCAACAGCACTTACAAGATATTTTAATTTTTTTTAATAAATTGTCTTTATTTAGCTTGGAAGAAGGGATAATGGGGTCATATTATTATTGTCCGAAACCCTAGGCTATTAAGAAAAAATATAACATTTAATAGTAGAAAACTGATTATTTTTGGTACAAAGTATTTAGAAAGAGTACATTTACATAATATTTTTCAAAAATCTCATTTTTCTCGAAATCCGCAAACGTAAAATCCTTGTCAAAAAATTCTGGCATAGGGATTTACTTAAAAATTCACACAGTTAATCCGTAACATGTATTTAATGAAACCTTAAAGTGCCAAATCCATTTTTTTTTTATTTTGTTTAAGAAAATTTTTTTAAATTAAAAAAAGGAGTTTTCAAAATATTATCAAAAAAATTTCCCATCTTCGGTCTCATTGCGCAATAGGTTAACAACGTGGTAATAAAACAATACCTCATATCTGAGTACTTATAGGTATAGAGACAAAAAAAAAAATTATGGGTTTAATCAATTTCTTTAAGTTGAAAAAATTTCATGACCTAGTTTCAAGTTTCACAAAAGTGATCTGGGGCATTTACTATTTCTTGACGAGTTTTTATTCGCTTTTGAAGTTATAGTTATAGGAAAAGATAATTTAGCTTTAATATCGATTCATATCACAACTTGTCGAAAAAATTATACTATAGAACGAAATTTTCGTAAACTCCTCCCATCGATTTTAGAAAGTAATTAAATGCTAGATCAGAATACAATATTGAAAATAAAAAAGGCATAAAATAACTGCTTAATTCGTATGAATTATAATTTAAAGCGTAACCCAAAATCATTTTACAATTTTATTAATTCTACACGTCGATTACGTGAATGTCCTAATTCTTTGAAATTTGGATAAATTTGATCCCATAATGATTTATCAATTAGTAATATTTTTATACACTCCACTCCAGTGTGCAGAGGGTATATATAAGTTTGTCATTCCGTTTGTAATAATTAGAAAAAAAATTTTGCCCCCATAAAATATATATATTTGTGATCCTTATAACAACCAGAGTTGATATAGCGATGTCTGTCTGTCCGTCTGTCCGTCTGTGGAAAACACGATGACGGCATCAATCGGACAGCTAGGGTGCTCGTTGACATAAAAAATAATTCACTGACATCCTGAAAAGTTTGCAATTTAAAATCGTCCAAATCGGTCGATTAGGGCCCGAGATTTGAATGAAAAACTAAAAAAAGTCTTGAAAAAATATAATTTTCTATGTTGTTCTTGTCACGATCACGCCCTCAATAGTGCAGCTACAGTGACTGCTTTTAGTGAGATGATTCACCAAATTCATGGGAATATTTCTGTTTCAAAAATGATTAAAATCGGTGGAACAGGTCCAGGGAAATCTCTGAAAAATTAAAAAAAAATTAAAAATATGATGTTTCTATATTGTTCTTGTTGTTATTCTAAATGTTGTGTTGTTGTCATAGCTGGACTTGTTGTTTTTGTAGTCGTTGTGGTAATAATATAATAAAAACTAACCCTTTGTACATTTTGTTTATTAACTTTGGTAGAAAAATTTAAAAGTTTCCATTGTTTTGGCATCACTAAAAAAATTTGTTAGATCATTTCTGTTATCACCACGAGCCTGCCTGCAAAATTTCAGATCGAATGGGTAAAGGGAAAGGGGTTAAAATCGATCCAATATTTTTTCGACAAGCAGACACTACGAGTTAATATAAAGGGAGTAAAAATTCACCAATATCTAAAGCAAATAATGCTAAAATACCTACTTAGTTGTTAATAAAAAAAAAACAATGTAAATTTAGCAAAAAAAAAAATTTATGCATAAATTTATTTAAAGAGAAAAACACAAAAATAACGTTTGATGTTGTATTTTTTGTGTGTAATATTTAGAAATAAATCGGTATATTATTTTATTTACATAAAATTCTGCAATATTTTTGTTGTGGGGAAAATACATTTCTTTTGCATTAACAGAGTGTCGCTTCATTTTGCTCAGCGTGACTATACCACAATAGATGGCGCCACAATTTTTGTTTGTTCTAATTAGCTTTGCAATAGTTATTTTTATTTTAACATGAATGTTAATATCTTCAACTAGATATCAGACAGAACAATGTTAAGAGTATACACGGGCTGGTCTTTTATTTCATACGTATTTTCATTATTCTTTTACAAATATGAACATAAGTTTGGCATATTAACTTTTTTTTGTCTTTACAAAATAGAGTTACCGTGTTCATCAATGAGTTTTTTGCTTTCAAAATAGTTCTACATAGTTATATAGAATTACTATTCTGCTTTACCTACAAAATATCTGATTGCGATTACATCTAATTTTTAAAAATTGTTTATAATTGCAAAAGCATTATTATTCACATAAATACAAAATTACACTGTTTAAATTTTCCATTCAAATTTAAGAAAATATCAATTCTAAAAACTGGAATTAAAAATTTCCAATTATAAATTACAATTAATTGAATTTCAGAAAATCATATCAAAACGTCGGAAATTATAATTTTAAATTTAGAAGACATCAATTGCATCTTTAATATATAAACTTTATTCGTTAAACACAAATTGAAATTCCAAAAAAAACACCAAATACCTATGTTTACATTTAAAAAATTTTTACATTTAAAAAAAATATTGCCATTCAGGATAAATTAATAATTTTTCAGTACCGCGATTCAGTAACTTCTTTTAGCGATAGTCGAATCGTTAAAAAAAAAGAAAATAGCAAAATTATCAGTAAAATTTGTAAACGATATTCGCTATTGTTAAACTCAGTTGTTGTTGTTGTCTAAACGACAACCATTTTTGAGTTGTTTATTCAATCGATAAAAACTTAAATTTTTAGGTTGAAATGTCATAAAATAGTGAAAATATTTTGGTTTTATTAAAAAAGTTTTTTATATAAATAAAAAAAATTAAATAGCATATTCAATTCATTATTTTATTTTCAAATAAATACACAGAAATATTAGTAAAAAAATAAAGATATTAAACATAAACATATAATCAGCCTGTCAAACACGAAGTAATTTATTTTTTTCTATTCTTCTTTGTGTTTTTCGCTTATTTTGACAAAGATGCCACTCGTTTACAATTTAAATAAATAGAAAAATAGATTTGTCGACTGTCGTTATGATGTATGTACTTAGTGAATCACTTAATCCTTAGTGCAAACAACAATAGCTGTCGATATATTTTGCGATTGTCGGATCGTTGAAATTTACAGAATCACACTACAGAAAACATTGATTTAAATTCAATGAATTTTAGAAAACGTCAAATGATATTTAAGAATTGCGAACATAAAAACTGTTACAGAAATAAACGCAATTTGATGAGAATGTTATTTATATATAAATTTGCACAATTTTTTTTTGGATGAAAATTTGAAGTTTTTCAGAAAATAAAGAGAACAAATTATTTTATTTAAAATGTTTGGGACATTTGGTTTTTTGCGTTTGGCATCCCTAATTTGAGTATCCACTTACAATACTTTTTAATCAGTTCTTGAGTAAAGGATATTTACCATCTCTATGAAAGGAATCTTATATCATCCCTTTGTCTAACTGCTGAGGCATCACAAAATTGAGTGCAATCCCCAAACGTTCAGAAAAAATTATAACACACTCGTTATCTCATCAAATATCATCCTTCCTTGCTCCATATCAACACGGCTTTCGTAAATCTCGTTTTACAATAACCAACATTATGGAACTTACTACAGTTATAAATGATAGATTTAGAGATCATATGCAAGCCGATGTAATTTACATCGAATTTAGAAAAGACTTTGATAAGGTGAACCATGATTTATTATTACACAAGCTGAATTCTATGGGTTTCAGTAATTCTTTAGTTTTCTGGTTAAAATGTTATTAAACGAACAGATCTCAGTGGTTTAAATTTAGAAACGCTGTCTCTAAATCGAAGTGTTTGCTGGTGTTCCACAAGGAAGTTATCTTGGTCCAGTACTTTTTACTTTATTTATCAACGATCTGCCTTCTGTTATTCAACATTAAAAAATTCTCTTAGTACGCTGATGATGTCAAACTATTTTCCTTTCTTCAAAATTGCTTTCATAATTTTTTGCTACAATCCGATTTAAATAATTTTTGTTGAGCTCAATATAAAAAAATGTCCTTTTACAGGTGTAAAAATCTACATACGAGTACTACTTATTTTGCGCATGATAGTGAACTGGACTGGGTTGATACATTCTTAGGTCTTTTCATTCTATTAGATCATATATTAAATTTTCGTCCGCATATGTCTTTAGCATCAAATAATCTTTCTTGCATCTATGAAGGGATGGAGTAAATAATTTTCTGTTCCATATGTAACCAAACAGGTATATACATCCTTGGTTCGTCCCACCCAGGAATATGGTTCTATAATATGGGCTCCGTGTTACATTATTCATATAAATTTTGACGAATCTGCCCAGAAACAATTTCTTTTATTCCGTCTGCGTGGACTTGGTTGGAACTCCCGTGCCTTACCTTCTTCTATATACAGACGTGCTCTAATCAAGTTACCGATACTGAAAGGCCGTAGAACAATGCTTAGTATTTCCTTTCTACTCAGTTTATTCCACGGCGACATTGACTCCAATTACTTGTTAAGTAGAATGCTAATTAATATTCCATCGAGACCTACAAGAAACTTTAAGCTCTTAAATATTAACTATTTCTGATTTAACAAATGATCCATTTCGTCGGTTGTGTGAGCAAAATTTAATGGAATTTATCACGTCATGGATATATCCCAAAATAAAGAATCTTTGAAACGTAAAATTATTCTATATCGCCGAATGGCGAGCAGATGGTCTCCGCTTTATTTAGGAGTTTGATGGCAACCATGTCAGATTTGAGATTTAACACCTAGATGGTTTTGGTGTTATTAATAAGTTCTTTTTTAACTTTTCATCCTTAATTTAACGAATAATTTTTTTTTAATCATTTTAAGCTGTTTCCTGTTTTTCTGTGACCTTCTTTGTGACCTTTGTTAAACTAAAGACCGGTTCCTTTTTGTTACGTGCCTCGATTTAAATCACTTATTTTTTCGCCGTTATTTCTTTTGGGCTATGATGGTCAGCTTATAAGTTTTAAATAAAATAAATTAAAATAAAATTTATTTCATCATCTTCCTCAGGAGTATATAACAATTTTTTTTTATTAATTTCTGGTGACAAAAAATTATAATAAAACAACATATCAACATAATGTTATATTAGTTATAATAGTTTAACTTATGATTAATTCAAACTTAGATTATCAGGTTATTATTATTTAATAAATTTAACGATAAAAAACTGGACATCACTACACAAATTTAATAAAATTAAATAAATTAATAAAAATAAATAATCACAAAAAAAAAAAAATATAAAAAAATTACAGTTTTAAACTTAACGACTAATATCAAAGAACTAATATTTAATTAATTGCAATTGAATATTGCAGCTTAGTGTTATCTTTGTCATCTTTGGTTTTTAATGTTTTGTGTATTTTTGTTATATTCATAAACTTTCCAATGTGTATCTTTTGTTTTTGCTTTTTTTAAAAAGTATATTTCTTTCTTTTTGGTTAAATAATAATATAAGTTCTATTTCATATAAAAACTCCAAACCATTATGACTAAAGATAGCTAGGCTAACCCACCCCTCCTATTCAGTCATTGGTCCTTCGAACCGGATTTATAAGTGGAACTACCTTTGGGACGTGTCGATCTTTCGTTCGAAAAATTCTCTAATAAGATGAAGTCGCTTTTGTATTATTTTCTTTTTAATCCTCAAATATTTTCATAAATATTAAAGTTGGTTTAATTTTTATGGAAATAGTTTTTTGGGGAAAAAGTATTATATGTAAAATAGTGCAAATATACACTTTTGAAACGCCCTGCATTAACTCCGAATATTAAAAACTACCTTACATGATTTAGCGATTTTGTAATAATAAATATTGATCATCTGATTATTGTCGGAGTAGTCATATTATTTTTTATTATACATTGTGTTTACATTTCCTTCACTTTCATATGTGTGTTTATAGTTTTCTGGAAAGAAATTTTTCATTTCAAATATTAAAGGAAAATAAAGAAATTAACAAGAAAGGAAAAAGAGATGAAATAGTATGAATGAGTGAATAGGTAAACAAAGACAATAAATGGATTGATTGGATTCTATCGTCTGCGGAAAAGTTCCCGAAAACAATTTCCCGAAAACAATTTCCCAAATACAATTGCCCGAAAACAATTGCCCGAAAAAACAATTCCCCGAAAAAACAATTCCCCGAAAACAATTTCCCGAAATTACAATTTCCCGAAATTAATTTCCTGAAATTACAATTTCCCGAAATTACGATTTCCCGAAAAAAATTTTCCGAAATTACAATTTCCCTATTTTTAGTTTACAACTTCCCATAAATTTTTGATTTCCCCCTTAAAAAAACTTGCTGCATACGATTTCTTGAAATAACAATTTCCCGAGTAGTTAGTTAGTTAGTTAAATGTTCTTTATTTAATTCATTTCTTTGTGATAACAATTTTTTTTTAAATAATAAATAAAATAATAATAAAAAAAAAAAAAAAAAAATAAGAACGTACGACTATGACTTAATGTCGTCAGTCGGAAAGAGATAAATATGATAATGTTTTTGTGTATTATATAATAAGGTTAATAGTTAAACTCATTTAAGAGCTCCTTCCTGTAACCTATCGCATGTATAATGAATCCATATATTTCTTTAAAATTTTCTGTATGGTTGTTTACAATAGTTATTAACTCATTTTCAGTCAAGGTAAACTTTTTAAAATGTTTATATCTGATATGACGCAAAATAGGACATATGGCTATGAAATGTAAAATATTTTCAATCTGATTAAGATTGCATAACGAGCAATCACGGGATCTTTGCTGCTGAAACCTTGTTCCATTTAATTCAAGAAGGTCACTTCTAACTTTGAATATGTAGCTAATAGCTGTCGTGTTATTTGAAATTTCAAAATATGATTGAGGCCTCGTGTAATTGAGTTTAGAGTAAAACCGGTTTGTAGTAGCTGCTTTTTCTAAATGATTTTGTAGTTCTTTAAATTTCAATCCTGATAAAATATCAAATCTTAATTGTTCCCAGCTTTCTTTTGTAGAGCATTCTGAAACTCTGGAAGTATTTACTTCGTTAGCTAGTGCATCTATTTGCTCATACCAATACACTTTTTTTTGCATTATAATTCTTGTAAGCTGGTTTGGTAAACGGTCGTTGTTATATTCATGTAATGTTCTAATAATATATCTTAGATGTAAATCCAATGTAAATATAAAATTATTCTCTACACCAGTTTCCAGCATCAATATATATGTGGGTGTAAAAGGTGGCAGTCTTAAAATTTTTTTTTAAAAGAAACGTAGAAGTTTATCTACTTCTTCAAAAGAAGAAAATCCCCATATTTGGGCGGCATAAGACTGAATTCCACGGCATACCGATTTAAACAAATTCCATTTTGCTTTTAAGCATATCTCTTTTTTCGCCAAAAAATCATTCCATGTTGCATTAATGCTGTTTTTTGCAGATAAATTTCTTTTTTCAACGTGTTTTTTAAAAGACATTTTAGGTGATAAAGTAACTCCCAAATATGTATATTCATTTGTGATTCTTACAGGCTCACCATTAAAGGTCCATCTTTCCCGTCTTGCGATTCTTCCTCCTTTTCTGAATATCATAATTTCTGATTTGCTTAAATTGACTTGCAGGTTCCACATCTCACAATATCTTTCATGTTGATTTATCATTTGTTGCATTGTTACGATATCATCAGCTAAATTTACGATTTATAGTTAAAACAATTGGCAGTATACGACTTCTCGAGAAAACAATTCCCCCACCCCGCACCGCACCCTTCCTCTTCCATCCTCCCTCGTCATCCGGACCTATTTATTGGACTGTCATATGCTTATTGTTTCATTGTGACTTTAAACACTTCGGTATTCAGACTTCCCGATGGATAATGCTCACTCCATCACATCCTGCCCATGCAGTAGCTGCTACGGAATCGTTACCATCTTGCATAGCGAAGTTTTTTAGTTATTTGGATAGTAATACTATGCCACTCGAATTCCTGGATAGCGAAAAAGGTAAACCGAGGTTGCTTTTGAATGGTTTCTTGTATCATGACGACGGTCAGTCCGTTGATAGCGTTTATTGGCGTTGTATCCTTTATCGAGGAAAACATTGTACCGGTAGGGTCATAACAACGATACTATGAAAAAAGAGGCTCTTCACAATCACAGTGCCTAAGCGGCTTTCGTTGCTAAAGAAAAAATCGTTAATGAGCTGAAAGATCTTGCCCGGACCACTACATCAAGTGGTCATGAGCTGATTGCTCGCGCTTCGGCCGGAATTTCTGATGGTATTGTTTCGGAAATGCCATCAACAAGCTCTTTGAAGAAATAGTAATTTCGGGAAATTGTAGTTTCGGGAAATTGTGTTCGGGAAATTGTATTTCGGGAAATTGTAATTTAGGGAAATTGTAATTTCGGGAAATTGTGTTCGGGAAATTGTAATTTCGGGAAATTGTGTTCGTGAAATTGTAATTTCGGGAAATTGTTTTCGGGAAATTGTTTTCGGGAAATTGTTTTCGGGAAATTTTCCGCAAATCGGATTCTATATATGGAATTTGGTTACAGTGGTGTAGTTGAAAACACCGCGTGGTCTATTTACCAGACCAGTTGTGAAGCTTGTAGTTCTTCCAACATATTAATTTTTTTCTTTGTTACATATAACTTGTACAGTATCATGGATTCATCAAACAAGTATGCTGAAGATCGTCGTACCGCCAACAGAATGGTTTGTCGAGTATGTTTGGGAAATCACTCAATACGTTTCTGCAAAAAGTTCCTACAGATGAATTATCAGGAACGTATGCGGGCGGCTAATATCCATATATGAATATTGTGCCGGTGGTTTAAGGCACGACCATACCTGGCGTATGTGGTGATATGCATCATACTTCATAAATCGAGTAATAGATCACGTGCGTAAGCCCTGAAGCCATTAAAGCGTTTGAAGCATATACCGGGTAAAAGAGAACTCTGCAAGTGAACCTAGTTCATCCGTGCTGCAGCAGAGTGATAGACCAAATTCGTCTCAAGCTCTGGTTGTAAGGCATTCGAGGAGCGTTCAAACACCCTCACGAAGATCTAGACTTGTGAACCGAAGGAGCAGATCGGAAGGTGCTATTTTATTGCCAGCTTATCATATTAGTGATAGCTTCATGTTGAGACCTATTAAGGAACGAGCATTAATAGATCCTGATGCGGAATGCTCTATTATCTCGAAGGAAGTGGTCCGTCGTCTTGGAGCGAAAACAGTTCTCGTGGGCACCAGGGAGAGATGTTTGCTCAATATTCACAGAAACCGCGATATGAGTACAATAGTGGACACTTATGCTGAAGTTAGGCCGGCTATCAGTTGATGCCAGAATTATCGATGAATTCCCGGGACTTCAGTTGGCAGATCCACAATTTCCTGTGGCTTCACCAGTCATGCTAGGAGGAGATATTTATAGCCGTATTATACGCAATGGGGTTTCTGGCGACTCGTTTGACAAAGCATTGACGCAATTTACGATTTTTGGATTCATAATATCCGGATCATAATCTTCGTAATTGGTGATTGGGTGTTTGTTTTGAATCTGATACATGAAATTTAAATTTTATTGTTTTTTTTACTTCTTTCATTTTTTTCTTTTATCTATTTTCACTTTGAGTAACTGCTAGATGTTGGAGTTTGCTGTTGGCGCTTAATTCTTCTAATTATTACTTCATAAGAATGCATTAGTGGAATAAACGATACTCATGGAGTTTTTTTTTTTTTGAAACATATGTTTTTATTCTGTAGTTTTTTTTTTCTTTTCCCTGGGTTAATACTTTGAACAATAGTGGTTTTGTTATTGCAATACTGCAAAGCAGCCGGAATGTTTATGTCTGAATGGCGACTTTTTATTCTCTATTTCAAAAAATTTTTTTTTATTATATTAAGCTGTTTCCTTTATTTTTGACCTTCTTTGTGACCTTTGTTAAACTAAAGAACGGTTCCTTTTTGTTACGCGCTCGAGCTAAATCACTTATTTTTCCTTTTATGTAAAAAGTATATTTCTTTCTTTTTGGTTGAATAATGAAATAAGTTCTATTTCATATAAAAACTCAAAACCATTATGACTAAAAATAGCTAGGCCAACCTACCCCTCCCATTCAATCATTGTGGAATTTTTTATTTTATTTGTTACATCTCTTTATATACACGCAAGAATATTTGTAATTCCATAGACTTTAAACAAATAAATAAATAAAATAATTTACCGTAAAAACAAAGTTTTTATTAAAACTCTTTCTTTACTTACGCATATGAGTTTTTAATCTCTCCGTGACTGTGCGTGACTTTGCGTGACTATCTTAAAATGACTATGTCAAAGTTAATCTTTTTTCACAGCAAGTCTATCCACCAAGTTTCAGATCGTTCGGATAAGGGGAAATGGGTTTTAAATCACTCCGTGACTGTGCGTGACTATGGGTGATTATACGTGACTACGTCAAAGTAATCTTTTTCACAGCAAGTGTATGGACAATGTTTCGGATCGAACGGATGAGGGGAAATGGTTTTATGCGTGACTATGCGTGATTATGCGTGACTAAGTCAAAGTTAATCTTTTTTTCACTGCAAGTGTATGGACCAAGTTTCAGATCGATCGGATGTGGGGAAATGACATATAGATCATTCCGTGACTGTGCGTCACTATGCGTGACTATACCAAAATTAATCTAAAGTCACAACAAGACTATGGGCCTCGTTTCAGATCAATTGGATAAGGGGGAATGGGGTTGCCCCACGACAGACCGACAGAGAATATGAGTTAAAAGAAAGTGTTAAAAAAGTGCACCATTTGTGGTACAGTCGATATTAATTCGTAAACTATTTAGTCTAGAACGTTGTATTGTTGTAAAAAAAAAAAAAATAGTTAGTACTCGTAAGGTATCGTATGGTCGGTCTAGACCGAGTATAATTCTCTTAATTGTGTTATAGTTTTTTGTATATTTGTTAGTTGATTTATACAATTGTTTCGTTTTTATTGTGCGGTTTCTGAGGAAATAAAACGAACATAAAATTTGGTCGTCATTTTGTCTAAACAGACTGCATTTTTTTCTTCAATTAGTTTTTATTTGTTCGATTTGAGATCATGTATATATGTATAAAAGAAAAGACAAATTTTTATATTGTAAAAGAAATATGGAAAAAATTAAAGATAGCGTCAAATGTCGAACAAAACGACTTGTTCGTCGTTAGTATCACTCTGTTTCTTAATTCAGCTCAACCTTAATTAACACAAAACTAATTAACTATTTAACTCCATCATGAGAATTGTGTTTTTGTTTTTCTCCCTATGGTGATTTAAACAAAAAAAAAAAAAAACTAATCTTCCTTATCCTTCTTTATGAAACACAGTCATGATTGTGTTGGGCACCATTCAAAATTTAGAAACACACATAATTGATATGAAAACAAAAATATGTGTTGGCTGCTTTAGAACAGAACATTGTGTGTTTCATGTATTTATTTTCTGAACCTTGCTATTAATATAAAATATATATTTTTTTGTAATAAATTAATTCAATTTTAATAAAAAATAAACAGCTTTTAGTATTATGTCTTCAACAAGTTTTGGCAAAACTAATAGACATATCTTGGAAAACAACCATGATAGTTATGCAGCACATTTAAAGCAGCATGTTATTAACGAAATTTTCCTAAAATTTCCTTTACTTCGTTGATAGATTTCTGCTGCAGATTTTTTATTTTTTTTTTCTGTTTTTTTTTTCTTTTAATTTGCATGTCTATTATTTCGTTTTGTTTGTTTATTAAGTTTTTGAGTTGGTTAGCTGCTTTATGCAATTTTTTAGTTTCTTTTTGTTTATGTTTTCCTTCAATTTGCGTTCATATTCTTTGATAACTTTGTTATATGTCTTCCTTTAATTTAGGAGAACTTGTGGTAAAACTTATTTGTATGTTTTATATTTTTCAACAAATTTTCCTTATGGTGACTTAAAACTTGCATAAATCTTTTGTTTGATTTGCAGATTTTTCTTATAGTAAATTTATGTTTCTTTTTCTCGATTCGCTTTTATATTGAGGAAAATGCAAATATTTGCCCAATTTGAATTCGTAACATGTTTTATCGAAAGAAGAGAATTTCATGTTAAATATAATTTCTTTATTTTATAGTGATTTCTTTGTTTTGCGATGATAGAGGGGGACGATCTAGTATGAAGAAATATGCTTACGGATAACAGATTCGATTTGGCTAGCAAATTTATTGTCAACCGAATTGCAATAGTTAGTAACCGAATTTTGAGTTGATTGCAATTACGATTCACAGTAAATATTTCATCACAATAAAAAATGGTTAGTTACTATAAAATTTCTCTTGAACCAATTTAAAATTCAGTTTTTAAACTTTAGTACAATTTGGCTGGCGACTCAGAAAATGAAATTGTCTCCTTCAAATATTAAAAGAAACAGCTTCCTCTAGAACCAGCTGTAAGCACATTTTTTACTTAATCAACCTAATGCAAAAAACATGCACGAAATACTCCCTCAAATATCTCATCAAACTTTATAATAAATACCTGTAGCAATTCCTTGTACAGCTTGAATAACTTTTTTGCAGTAAAATGTTCAAGTTTAATCCAAGTTAGTTGTGCTGTATGTTCCTAAATATTGGATAATCAGGCTTAAGTTTGCTTGATTTTATTATCTGTCAGTTTTTGTTGCCATGACTTACTTAACATTTTCTTACGTTTCAGTTAATCTTTTTGCAATTTCTTAACTTTTTTTTCGCATGTATGTCTTTTCAGTTTTGTTTTCTTTTAGCTACTAATAAACTTGGATTTTATTAAGAAATTTCCTGTTAACTTAAACGTATAAACTTTTAGTTTAAGTCATCAAAATGCCATTTTTTTAAGTTTTATTCTACTCTATATGCGAAATCTCATTAGCATCTTAGAAGAACATACACATAAGGGTGAAACATATTTGTAACAAACATTGCTGTGTTCAAAAAATGGTTCGCTCCAAATAATTTTCAAAAACTACCACTTCTCGAAATTATCTCAGAGATTTGGGGAAACAACACAGTGGTCAATTAAATTTAAAATTTTTTGAATATAAAAATTATTCCCCATTTTAATATTTATTAATTGTTCTCTGACAATATTGCTAAGAGTCGACTGTTTAACGGGTAGCGTGTCAGCCAAAGTGGGATAAAAGGGTAACATTTTGTATCATCGAAACAAATGCATCTAAAAATATGAAATTTGTTATGTAGATTCCACCAAATACACAAATATACAGAAAAAGGGGAAATGATACCTTCTGTGTACTCTTAACAAATGAATATAGAAATACGAAATTTGCCTGCAGATTTCACCTTCACCCATTTTCTTAAATAATAGCTTTTCCTATAGAATAACCCTTTCTAAAAATATTGCTCTTAAAAAAGGAACTACCTTTTCTTTACTTTGATAAGATAGTACTTTTCCTAAAAATTTGTAATATAGTACTTTTGTGTAAAATATATATTTTCTTTACCGTTTTTTAATAAGTAAATTTTCTGAAAAAGTCGGTTTTCTGAAAAAGCTCACTTTCAAAAAGAAGCAACTTTTCTTAAGAAGGCATCATGTCTTTAAAATTACCTTGTTTTATGACTCTGTGCTGATGTTCGTAACTACAAAAAATATGTGACCTACATTCATCTTTTTTTATGCCGATCGACTCAGAGCCACTTTCTGAGTCGATTTAGCAACATCCGTCCGACCGTCTGTGTGCCCATGTACACCTTTGAATCAAACAACAGGTCGAAAATATGAATATATATTGATGACATTTAGTATATAAGCTTCTATCGGCCCTTGGATGAACGCTATTGAAATTGGTGCAAATCGGTTTATGTTCAGACATCCTTTATTTAGACCCCATACCAATAACCCCTATGATATTGCCTTAAATTGCAATAATATCCAAATTATCACATAGATCTCGGTGTAATTGGGTTTGGGTGTCTCTATTACAACCATTAATCAATAGCCAAAAAACTCCTATAGCAAGATCCTAAGCTGCTTCCCGATCTTCACTTAAATCCATCAAAAACAAAAATATTGCACAGATTTTTCTGAAATTTGGTTTGTATATGTTTTTGCAAAATATAAGTGGTCAGGATAGTTCCATTTTTAGAACTAGTACTCATATAGATATATCATCCAAAATGAACTTTTTCATATCCGAAGACAAAAAAATTAATAACATATTTGGTTTATGCTTATTTTTTATATCTAATTAGTTAGGCCTAAGTGCTACGGTCTCTAAGCGCATGGGTATTTATTAGTCAGTCGGTCTACACCTACCATAATTTTCTTACTTATTTTAAAATGTACTTAAAAAATATTTTTTGATGTGTAAACATCTATGCGCACAGGGGGGTAAATTTCTATTTCACAATACAATCGCAAAAACCGCGTAACACATCGGTGTGAGCTGAAGTGTAAATCGGTGTGACTTTATCTGATTGTATTTGTGAAAAAATTATGATATGTTCTTTTCTAAACATTTTCCAATTGTCTTTCAAAAAACATCAATTGTATTTCAGAAACCATCAATATAATTTCAGAAAACATCATTTGAATTTCAGAAAACATAAATAGAATTTCAGAAAACATCAATATAATTTCAGAAAACATAAATAGAATTTCAGAAAACATCAATATAATTTCAGAAAGCATCATTCGAGTTTCAGAAAACATCAATTGTATTTCAGGAAACATCAATTGTATTTCAGAAAACATCATTTGAATTTCAGAAAACATCAATTGAATTTCAAAAAGCATTATTGGAGTTGCTGAGAACATTAATTGTATTTCAGAAAACATCAATTGAGTTTCAAAAAGCATCATTTGAATTGCTGAAAACATTAATTGTACTTCAGAAAACATCAATTGA
Source organism: Cordilura impudica (assembly GCA_963682025.1). Classification (NCBI taxonomy): domain Eukaryota; kingdom Metazoa; phylum Arthropoda; class Insecta; order Diptera; family Scathophagidae; genus Cordilura; species Cordilura impudica. Next base: position 143,316,072 of record OY821517.1, on the reverse strand, counting down.
GTTACAGAAAACATCAATTGCATTTCAGAAAACATCAATTGAATTTCAGAAAACAGCATAATCGACTTATTTTTTATGCACTGGAAAATATGATGTTGATGTTTTCTTTAATTATTAGATGTTTACACATCTCCCTTGTGATCGGACTCACATGATTTTTTTTTATGCCTTTAAAAAAAGCCTCTTCTTGAAAAAGTACCTTTTCTAAATAAAGTGCCTTGTCCTAAAAAAAAAAAACCCTTTTGTTTGTTAGTATCTTTTCTTAAAAAAGTACTATTTTCCCTTTTTTTAAGAGTACAGAAAAAACACACACTGAATAAAAAAACTCGTACATATGTATATGTAAACAAACATAGTTCAGACCAAAAAACACATATTTTTATTTTAATATCAATTATGTGTGTTTCTAAATTTTTTACGGTTCCGAACACAAACATGACTGTGTTTCGATTTAATACATAAACCACACAGATTCGAATGCAGCTTTATTTAAAGTTCGTTTTCTGGCACATGTACTGCTAGAAAATACAGAACATGTTCTCCAACTCGAACACCTAAATTTTAAAACGTTATCCACTCACGATCGGAAAAATCTGATACACCTCTATAATAAAGACAATTGTTTCAACCAAATTTATTAAAAAAATCTAAAACAATTCATTAGCAGTTATAAAAAAATAAAGATAAAAAGATAATAATAAAAATAAAAAATAAAAAATAGTAATAAAATAGAAAACAGAGAAATTCTAAAGGGTCCGCCAAATAACTTTTTTTTCTGAAAATGATATAAAAAAAAAACTACTGAATATTATCTCAAATTTCTTTTTTTATTTGAAAGTACAACCCTTCCGGTTAATAATGGAAAATAATTTCATTCAAATGGCTGCCTCGGCTGGCCATGCAGTAGCCTACACGATCGGTCCAATTTTTAAGCGCGTTATCGATTGTGTGCAGCTGTATTTCACCAATGGCTTCACGAATATTGTCCTTTAAAGCGTCAATTGTCTCTGGCTTGTTGGCGTAACACTTATTTTTGAGGGCACCCCACAAATAATAGTCCAACGGTGTCAAATCGCAGCTCCGAGGTGGCCAAACGACATCAGCTCTGCGGCTGATAATACGATCTTCAATAACCAGGCGCAAAACATCGAGTTTATCTTCGGCTGTGTGGCACGTAGCGCCGTCCTGTTGAAATCAAATGTTGCCAATATCCACTCTTCAATTTTTGTGAACGAAAATTCGTTCAACATGGCCCGATAACGATCGCCATTGACTGTAACGGCCACTCCTTGCTCATTTTCGAAGAAAAATGGCCCAATTATGCCTCTGTACCATAATCCGCACCAAACAGTGACTCGTTTTGGGTGTATCGGCTTTTCAATGTATGCGTGCGGGTTTTCTATGCCCCAAATGCGACAATTTTGCTTGTTTACATACCCGCCAAGATCAAAATGAGCCTTATCTGAAAAGATACTTTTTTTTGGCAAAATCGGCATCTTCTGTAAGTCGATCGCAGGCTCACTTAGCGAAGCGAAATCGCATTGGATGGTCAGTTGGCTTCAACTTCTGAACCAATTGGACTTTGTATGGCGTCATACCAAGGTCTTTATGCAAAATTCGTCTCAATGATGCCTCCGAAATGTTCAATTCTTGAGAACGACCGTGAATTGATGTTGATTCACGCACACTTTCTGCCACAGTAGCAATATTCTCGGGTGTACGCACTGTTTTTGGCTTTTCACGCTGTGGATTATCGATGAGGATGCCAGTTTCTTTCACTTTTTTCACAAGATAACGAACATACGGAGCTGACGGTGCTTTTCTTCTTCCAAAATCCGTACGCATTTTTCGCAAACATTCTGCAACATTACCATGATTTTCAAAGTAATGTCGCAATATTTCCCAACGTTGTTCAAGCGTATGCACAACCATATTCGTTCAGCGGAAGGATAAGACTTATTATCTGTCAAATCAGACGTGAGCTAAGTGTTACCATTCACGAAATAAGCACTAGATGGCGGACCCTTTATATGTTGTTTATGACTTAATTTGTTTTTCTTTTCGATCGCGAGTGCATAATCTTTTCATTTTTAGATGTGAGCGTTGAGGAACATGTTCTGTTTTTTTAGCAGTACACGTGCCAGAAAACGAACTTAAAATAAAGCTACACTCGAACATGTGTGATTCACGTGCGTTCTAATCAAGCAACATGTTCGTGTATACAACCAAATATTAAAACGAAACACATTCATGATTATGTTCGACACCGTTAAAAATTTAGAAACACACATAATTGATATGAAAATAAAAATATGTGTTGGTTGCTATGCTGTGTATTTTCAGAACCTTGTTTTTTTTTCTTAAAGAATTACTTTTTCTTCTTTCAAAAACTATATTTTCTTAAAAAAGTCAATATTCTTAAAAGTACCCTTTCTTTTATTATTTTTTTTTTTTTTTAAATTCATTCTCTTAATAAAAATTGTTTTAAAAAAATTATTTTTCTTAAAAAAATACCTTTTCTTAAAAATTTTTAAAGCAATAAATTTTCTGAATAAAAGTATATATTTTCTGAAAATGGGCCTTTCCCTAAAGAAGTACCTTCTGTTAGAAATTAGCTTTCTCACTTTTTATTACAGAATTAGTTATTCTAAATAAGTGCTTTTCCACCAAAAGCTAACTTTTCTTAACAGTGTTCATTTTCTAGAAAAAAAGTACCTTTTCTTGAAAGTTAATTTCATTTAAAACTTACTTTAAAAAAGATATCAATTTTCTTAAAATTATCTCAAAAAAGGGCCTTTTCTAAAAAAAAAAAACTTTTTCACAGTTCGGCTTGAGGAACAAAAAATTAATAAAAAATTATAATAAGCAGACTTATCTTTGAATTATATTTTTATTTATTTATTTTTTTTTATTTTTATTTTATATTATCCAATAATAATCGTTTGTTCTTTTGGACCTCAAGCCGAACTTAATCATCAAAACAGAAAATAAGAGCACATTTTTTAAGTAAAAAAGTACTTTTTCTTAATACAGAAACTGTTACCAAAAAGGACTTTTTTTTCTCAAGAAGTACTTTTTCCCTAAAACTTTATTTTCTCAAAAAATTATGTTTTCGTAAATTTCTCTTTAGAAAGTACTTTTTCCTAAAAATACATTCTTTTAAAATAGTACCTTTTCCTGAAAAGTACCTTTTGTTAAAAAAATAGTTTTCTTAAAAAAGTTAAAAAATTCTTTTTCCTATAATGTACATTATTTAAAAATGGTACTTATCTGAAAAAAAGTATCGTTTCTCGGTGCTCGATCCATTATGGCAGTATGTGAATATCGCTTTCTTTATGTGTAATATTTTTTAAAATGGGCATTTTCAATTCATTTGAATCGCTTTTTCCATACAACATCAATCGAACGGCAGCCTCTATTGGCCTCGTAAAAATTTGCCCATTTTGCTGCATTTTCCATCACTTTTTAGAGCTAATCAGGCAGAATAGCGATCTTATCAGCACGAGTATTTGCCTTGAGCTCGTCAATGGTCTGAGGCTTATTCACATACTCTTTGCTTTTCAAATAACCCTAAAAAGTACTCCGGATGGATCAGATGTAGAGATCTGTGTGGCCATTCACTGTTTCCTTTTTTTGACCACAAAAGTCCAGGAATATTTTTTGTTGCAGAAACCAAGTTCTTTGATTTGCGCTGTGCCTCGGTGTACCCTCTTGTCGAAACCAGTAACCAGGCGGACCTTTTTCATGCATTTCTGAGTAGCCATAAAGAGCCAACATCCACCGATATAGTTTCGCATTAACAGTTTCGCATTCTCTGAAGAAAAATAAACCGATGCTCGCTTTGGAGCAAACACCGGCCAAACATAAATAACTATTTTGTTCATGCAGTGGTATTTCCTGGATCTCATGTTAGTTCTCCGTTCCCCAAATGCGGAAAGGTTGTTTGCTAGCGCCGCCACAGAGTGTAAAATGAACCTCGTCGGTCATCAAAATTTCTTTCCAAAGGTCAGTTTCAGTGTCTACCATTCTAGCAATTGTTTGACCATGTTGCAACCGACGTGGCCGGTCTGGCAAATCAGCGTCACTATTTTGGTGCGATGTGTTGGTGTAAAGCGATACATGGTTTATAAGTTAATCGGTTAACAAATGTAAAAATCATTAAATGTTGTTATAGCGACATAAAAGATGGCGTTTAGTTTAGTTTAGTTTATTTATTTTTATTTGTTCTTCCCATACAACAAGATTTACATACATCTTTTATATTATAGTATGGGAATTTTTAAAGAAAAACAAGTAACGGTATACAAAAATATTTAAATAAATTGTATAATTATATAAAGTAAATAAAAAAATAAATAAAATAAAGAACTAAATAAATGAATGAGTTTGACATAATTTAATATAAAAGAATCAAATGGTAAAAATTTTGATTAAAAAAAAAAAAGAAAAAATGGTTGAAATAACGTTGGTGTATTAAAAACAATAAGTGACAAACAATTTAAATTTGCATTGAAAAACTAGCAGTTATTTTGTTTTTGAACTGTATTGCGTTGTTGATTTTCTGTGTTTGATTTGGTCGTCAGTTCCAGAGATAAACGGCATTAAAATACAACTGCCATTCAAAAATTTTACTACGATATCTTAGCGGTTCAAGCTTTCTCCCTCTATTGGATCTTGCAAAGGTTAAGCGGTTGAAAATGTATGATGGTTCCTTCTGATATATAATTTTGTGTAATAGGACTCGCACCTTTAATTTTAAAATATTATCAAACGACATACCATATAGTCTTGTTGAAAACGAGATAATACGATCAAGTCTGTTTAATCCATAAACATACCTTATAATGCTGTTGAAGGCCACATTTAGTTTTCTCTTACTAGTTGAGTCACATAAAGCAAAAATTTCACATCCGTATAATAAAACCGGCATTAGGTAAGATTTTGCAAGTATTATTCTTATATTTAATGGAGTGCAAGATTGAGTCGCTCAAAGCGTCCGAAGCATACCATACGTTCTCCCTACCACAACGTTTACATGATTGTTCCAACTAAGTGTGTCATTAAAAACAATACCCAGATTTTTTGATGAGGACACAATTTCAATTCTCTGATTGTTGAGAACAATATCAAAATCTAGATTATGACGTAGAGTTTTCTTGTGAATGATGAGACATTTGGACTTGAGGGGATTCAGACAAAGTCCATTGGCAGTTTCCCAGTTATAAATATTATTTAAATCATCATTAAGTTTTGCTACGTTTTCTCTGGAAGATATTAGTGGACTGCAAAGATATACTTGGACGTCATCGGCGTACATGTGTACTTTACAATACTTTACATGATCTGGCAAGTCATTGGCGTACATTGAAAATAAAAGAGGGCCTAGAATTGAGCCTTGCGGAACACCTTTAGGTACATGTAGTGGTCTCGAAAATTGGTTATTAAGGAAGTGTAGCGTAACACGACTTTCGTAGTGTGCTGTATAATACCCACACTGCATAGCGTACAATGTTTGCAAATGCGGAAATAACAAATATCAATATTGTTGACCACTGCATTTGCAAAACATTGTATGACTGCGTATATTCTTATTGTATGTTGTTGTTACGCTGGCACACTTATGTTTATGCTGACCCAAGTGCAGGTAACACATTGTTGTTGTTAATATAGGTTGAAAATATGTATATAAAGAAGAACCTTTTATAATCAATTACTCATTAATAATTTATCAATCAAACAATTAATAGTTTAGCTCCTAGATAGAGCTGAAATAATAATAATAATAAATACTATTTAAAACACAAAAACTATCTTGTCTGCTATATGGCGATCCTGCCAGTGCTCCTTAGATGAGCATTGCAGAAAATATATATAATTCAAGGATTATGCTCTTAAATTGAGCAATCCTGAATATAATAATAATAAAAAAAAATAAAAAAAAAACACATAATAATTTTGTCCTGGTGGATCAGCCACAACGATCCATCAGCTGCGTTGAAGGAAGATACTGTCTGGCCTAAAGACAGTGGAGCTTAAAATCAATGGCGGAAGGGCCAAAACCTATCTCCATAGAAGAGTATAGAAGAAGGACGGGCCAGCAGAAAAAGAAGGAAAAACACATCAAAAGACCTCTGGTATATATCAATATACACATCAATATGCCCCTAACAGGTTCATCCTAGTTTTACCAAAAACAAAAAAAAAAAAACAAAAAACAAAAAAAAAGTGGAGCATCCCGTTATGCACCCGTAGGTCAGAAAGCGTTAACCGCTCTTGACAAATAAACAAAAACAAATAAATAGAAAACACAATAATTTATAAGAGGGAAAAAAATTGTAAGAGATATAAAAAAAAAAAAAAAAAATAAAAATCCACAAAGGAATGTAGTTCAATTAATCTGATTTGTTCTGTATAAAAAGCTATTATTTAATCTTGATACAATTATATAAAGAGAAAAAATAACTTTTGTAATTATGCTGTTTAAGAGAGAAAAAAAAAAACACAAATTAAATTAAAAATTTTTTTTTAAATTAAATATACATAAATAAAATGATGCATGTAAAATAGTATAAGCTATTGATAAAAATAATGAATTACTAGGGAAGATATATAATTAGCAAGATATAAGATTCGGTTAGATTATTGAGGCAGTCAGAAAAATATTTAATAGAAATAAATAATAGGAAAATATGCAAAATAAATAGCGAAAGAAAATGGGAGGTCGTCAATCAAAAATAGAGAATCCCAATGCAAATGTTATTAATGAAGTTGAAATAAAAGAAGACTCAATCGACCTAAAATTAATTGAGTGTTGTTTACTAATAATAACCGTACTGATTAGCTTAAATTTTGCATTACATATTTATGCCTTAAACACCAAGAAATTAAAAAAGAAATATTTGAGCAGAGCCAATGACTTAAACAAAATTTAAATAATTTTCCCATGGATTGACAAGAAATAATTCAGAAGGTGAGACTAATCAAAGAGGAGTTCGACAAATCTTATAAATGTTTAAATATAGATAGAAGCACAAAAGAGGAAACAATAATAAAACATATTAGAATCTTATGCGAAAAGTTAGAACAAATCAGGGTTTTGCTAAATGCAAATTATAACAGACTCACGACACCACATAGGACAGCTGCTGAAAGTTTTTTCTTAGATGTCAAGACTAGAATCCTGATTATATCGTCTAAGAAGGGTGTTAAGGTAAAATTACCAGATACACTACACGAAGAGGTAAAATTCTTAGTAGAAACTGAAAATTCAGAGAATATTGGAACCTCTTTGGAAAATACAGAAGTAAAAATGACACAAACAGTCGTTGACTTTCTGAACACAGCTTCAAAGCTGATCATAGAATTTGATGGAAAACCAGAAAATTTACGTTCCTTTATAGACTCGTTACAGTTAATAGAATCCATCAAAGGTGACCACGAATCTATCGCAGTCTCTTTAATAAAAACAAAGTTAAAGGGAAGTGCAAGAAATTTAATAGGTAATGAACAAACCATTACTGAGATAATACATAAACTAAAAAACTCAGTAAAGGGCGAGTCGGTTGAGGTATTGACAGCAAAAATAATGAATACCCGACAAAACAATAAAACTGCCAATAACTATTGCAGTGAAATAGAGAATTTAACGAAATCATTAGAAAATGCCTATTTATCAGATGGTTTGCCATGCGAATTGGCATGTAAATATTCAACACAGGTTGCAGTAAAGGCACTAACCAAAAATTGCACCATCGATAAAGTTAAACTTATCATGGAAGCAGGCCAATTCAGTAACATGAATGAGGCCGTTGGCAAATTCATAAACAGTTGCACTGAAGCAACAGGGCAACAAAATGCCGTATTGTATTTCGGGCAGAAGTTTAACCGAAATAATAACTACAGACAATATCGTGGAAGGTACAATTACCCACGCAATAATAGTAATAACAGTAACAACGGCAGACCCCAACAAAAACCTATTCACAACAGGGTTCAACAAAATCAGAACCACAGACGTAACAGAAATTACGTCAGAGCAGCAGAGTCACATGAAAATGATTCGGAAAACTGCTAAAATCCTCTGAGATATATCATAATAACAATACCAACTACATATACAACCTTAACCTCAGCTTAAGTTTTTATGTTAATATAAAAATTAACGACACGAACAACACGGTAACACTGTTGGTAGATACAGGAGCAGACATTTCGGTTATAAAAACTAAACATTTTCATCAAACACAAATTAACAGAAACAGAACAACCACATTGAGTGGAATAGGACAGGGTAAAATTCGTTCAATAGGTAATGTATTTATTGACCTAAAATTTAGAGGTTTTTTGATACCACATGATTTCCAAGTAGTGCAAAATAATTTTCCAATACCTTGCGACGGTATCCTTGGAATGGATTTTTTTAAGAAGTATAAATGTATACTAGATTTCAATGGGAACCATGATTACCTCGTACTACGACCACCCAATCTGTCGCATGTAATAGAAATTCCACTTACGAACGGCTTCAATGGAATAACACTCCCACCAAGGTCAGAAGTGATTCGTCAAATCAGGTTTCCGAAGCTTGAAGACGATGTACTAATACCAAATCAAGAAATCGTACCAGGTGTCTTTGTACCAAATACACTGGTAAAATCAAATAACGCATTGGTTCGTTTTTTAAATACCACACATAAAATAGTAACAATTAGGCAAAATAACATAAAAACCGAGAAAATGTCTGACTATGAAATAGTAAAACAAAAACCACATAAAAATAGCCAAAGAAAATCTGAAGTTTTGGACCTTTTGAAGGGAAACTTTCCTGAACAGTTCAGAACAATTTTAACTAAGCTTTGTTTAGAATACAATCACATTTTTGGCTTAGGGACTGAAACAATTACTACCAACAATTTCTATGAACAAAAACTGAGAGTAAAAGATAATCAACCAACGTATATTAAAAATTATCGCATACCAGAATCTCATAAGGAGGAAATAAACAAACAGGTTGAAAAACTAATAGATGACAAGATAATCGAACCATCATTTTCGGAATACAATAGCCCAATTCTGTTGGTACCAAAGAAATCACTTCCCGGAACAGATGAAAAAAGATGGCGCTTGGTGATAGATTATAGGCAGATAAATAAAAAACTAATATCAGATAAATTCCCGTTGCCTAGAATAGACGATATTCTAGACCAACTAGGTAGAGCAAAATATTTTTCTTGTTTGGACTTGATGTCCGGGTTTCATCAAATTGGTTTGGAAAAGAACTCTAGAGACTTGACGCCATTTTCAACAAACAATGGTTCATACAGATTTACTAGACTACCATATGGCTTAAAAATAGCACCGAATTCATTCCAAAGAATGATGACATTAGCCTTCAGTGGTCTGAAGCCGAATCAAGCATTCCTATATATGGATGACTTGGTTGTATTGGGATGTTCTGAAAAACATATGCTTTCAAATTTGAAGGATGTATTCGATCTTTGCCGTAAACACAATCTTAAACTACACCCCCAAAAATGTTCATTCTTTGTGAGAGAGGTAACCTACCTTGGCCACAAATGTACTGATAGAGGAATATTACCAGATGATAGTAAATATTCGGTGATAGAAAATTACCCGACGCCTACGGACGCCGATAGCGCACGAAGGTTTGTCGCGTTTTGCAACTATTACCGCCGATTTATTAGAAACTTTTCTGAATATTCCAGACACCTTACAAGGCTATCCAAAAAGGGAGTACCATTTCAGTGGACAAAAGATTGTGAGTGCGCGTTTAAATACTTAAAGAAGGCATTAATGAGCCCAACATTGCTTCAGTACCCAGACTTTACGAAGGAATTTTGCATAACAACAGATGCGAGTAAGCATGCTTGCGGTGCAGTTTTAACACAGGAATATGAAGGTAGACACCTACCTGTGGCCTATGCATCTAAAACTTTCACTAAAGGCGAAAGCAACAAATCGACCATTGAACAGGAATTAACTGCCATACACTGGGCTGTCACATATTTCAGACCATATATATATGGAAAACATTTTTTGGTCCGAACAGACCATAGACCACTTTCATACCTGTTCTCCATGAAAAATCCAAGTTCTAAGCTAACGAGAATGAGACTCGATCTGGAGGAATATGATTTCACAGTAGAATATCTCAGGGGAAAAGATAATTATGTTGCCGACGCACTGTCGCGCATTACAATAAATGACTTAAAGGATATTAACGACAAGATTTCATCCGTTTTAAGGGTCACGACAAGATCGATGACTAAGGAAGAGAAAATTAGTAAACCAGTAGTAAATCAGCAAAATATCAATAATAATAATAAGCCCAAGGTATATATACCATTGAATAATATAGACGTCAAAAGATATTATAAATTAAAGATTTTACCCAACAGATGTTACATCAAAAAGGGAAAATCCATATATGCTAGCATAAGAATAGATGATTTGTTTACTAAAGGGAATATTGACTTAGGACAATTTTTCCCTAGGCTAGAACGAATAGCCTGTAAACTAAATATTAATAAGATTCAAATTTCACCACATGAGAAGATTTTCGAATTTGTCTCGATAAGTGAATTTGAGAATATGGGCAATAAAACACTGAATAAAATCAGAATAGCGCTATTAAACGAAGTAACTAAAATTGATAACACGAATGCAAAGGCAATACGTGAGATAATGCTGAAATACCATGATGATCCTATAGAAGGAGGACATTGTGGGATATATAGAACCACTGAAAAGATCAGGAGATACTATTACTGGAAAAATATGACAAAAGACATTGCCAAATATGTGAAAACATGCCATAAATGTCAATTGGCTAAAACGGAGAAACATATAAAAAGTCCAATGATAATAACAGAGACACCAAATAGGGCTTTTGATACGGTGTACGTAGATACAATTGGACCATTTCCAAAGTCAATTTATGGAAATGAATATGCAGTCACAATGATATGTGACTTAACTAAATACTTGGTAACAATACCAATAAAAGATAAATCAGCTAAGACGATCGCAAAAGCGATATTTGAAAATTTTGTGCTTATATACGGTCCAATGAAGACGTTTATTTCGGATATGGGCACAGAATACAAGAACTCTATACTGACAGAGCTTTGCAACCTATTGAAGGTAGATAAACGCACATCGACAGCATATCATCACCAGACACTAGGTACGATAGAAAGAAGTCACCGGACTTTTAACGAATACGTACGAAACTACATATCAGTAGATAAAGACGACTGGGATGAATGGCTCAAATATTTCACGTACTGTTTTAACACTACACCATCTACAGTACATGATTATTGCCCTTATGAACTTATTTTTGGAAAAATTCCAAACAATTTTAGACAATTTAGTGAAGTAGATAGAGTTGCACCACTTTATAATATAGATAATTATGCTAAGGAAATTAAATTTAGATTAGAAGTAGCAATAGATAGAGTTAAAAAACTATTAGATATAAATAAAATAAAACAAAAAATTAATTATGATAAAACAAAATTAGATTACAATTTTAAAATAGGAGATTTAGTCTTAGTAAGAAATGATGCAGGACATAAGTTAGAGATGGCATATAAAGGGCCATATAAAATTAAGAAAATAGATTTCAGAAATAATGTAACCATAGTTGATAAGAAAACAAATAAAGAACAAATAGTTCATAAGAATAGACTTAAGTTATACAATATTAAATAAACAATATGCATTCTTTTCTTTAAATCTATATTTGTAAATAAAATAAAATAAATTTATTGTAAAATGTGAAACTTGCACTTGATACAACCACAAAAAAAAAAAAAAAAAAACCCAACAGTACAAATAATAAAAGAATGTCCATAGAACAAAATGTTATATGAACATTCTTATAAAAAAGGAAGGTGTAGCGTAACACGACTTTCGTAGTGTGCTGTATAATACCCACACTGCATAGCGTACAATGTTTGCAAATGCGGAAATAACAAATATCAATATTGTTGACCACTGCATTTGCAAAACATTGTATGACTGCGTATATTCTTATTGTATGTTGTTGTTACGCTGGCACACTTATGTTTATGCTGACCCAAGTGCAGGTAACACATTGTTGTTGTTAATATAGGTTGAAAATATGTATATAAAGAAGAACCTTTTATAATCAATTACTCATTAATAATTTATCAATCAATCAATTAATAGTTTAGCTCCTAGATAGAGCTGAAATAATAATAATAATAAATACTATTTAAAACACAAAAGTATCTTGTTTGCTATAGAAGACTGACTGAACACGGTTTACCAGGTAGGATTCAATAAGTTTCATTGAACACTCGGAGAAATTAAAAAGCCGGCTTAGTTTTGCTGAAAGTATTGAGTGATCAACTATGTCGAAGGCTTTAGAATGATCAAGAAGGACTAAAAAGCAAATATTTCCACCATCAATGGCATGACGTATAACATCTGCAATATCTATTAAAGTAGTTGTACAATTATGTTTTTGCCTAAAGCCTGATTGCTTTTGCGATAATAGCCCAAATCGTTTTAGGCATTCGATTATCTGTTTATGCATTATCTTCTCAAGAGCCTTAGAAAAGAATGCTAGTATTGATATAGGCCTAAACTCAGAGTTTGTCTTAGGCACAGGAATAACCTTTGCATGCTTCCATTGTGTTGGAAACACGCTGGTGGTAAGGATCGTATTATACATGTAAGTACTGTATGGTAAGAGAATAGAAAGGATAATTTTGATAAATTTAGGGTGCATATTATCATATCCAATTGCATTTGATTTTATGGCTAAAAGACAGATAAGTGCCTCATCATTGCTAACACATTGAAAATCAAATGGACTATCATTATCAGAAATCACTAGGTTATTGATTGTATTGTATGCAGGAGGTTGACATTGAACAGTGGGTAAATTAGTAGAAGCTGAATTAAGTTCACCAGGAGTGAGTTCGCAAGTTTTCCTATTACTAGTTCGGCCAATTCCAATTTCCCGAATAGTTTTCCATTTCCGTTTGGTGTTAATTGCATTTTCAAAACGGTGGCCATAGTATTCAGACTTTGATCTACGAATTTCACGAGTAAATTCTCTTCTAAGATTTCGATATTCTTCTTTAAGTTGAGGTAACTTAAATTTTTTCCAACGTGAAAACGCATTATCTCTTTGACCAATCAGTTGTTTTATATGTGCTGTACACCACGATCTTGTATAGGTCCTAATGTTCTTCGTTATCTTAGGTACAGTAAGATCAAATAAGTATGACATATTATTCTCCAAGAAGGACAACTGATGGTCAACAGAAGTCATATGATAAATGGACGCCCAATTTACTAAAGAAATATGTTCTGCCAAAACATTGTAATTGACATTATTAAAGTCACGATATGTAACTGATAGTGTTTCATTATTTAAAATAAAGTCATATGTCGTGAAAATTAAGTCGTGTTTCGAGAAACATGAGGCCGATAGTTGGTCGTACAACAATACTTTGGTTAAATCGTTAACAAAAAAAATGTCAAGTAAAGTACTTGCTGTTGATGTATAGTGTGTAGGCATCGTGCAGTTTAATGATGTGAGACCAATGGTTTGTTTTCTGAGACATAAGTGTTACACAGAAGATTACAATTAAAATCAGCTGCAATTAACAAATCCATGTAGGTGACCGTCAACCTCTCTAATACTTCCATAAAATAAGTGATCACAGTATCACGGTGTGGCCTGTATATACATCCTATAAAGATGGCGTGCCCTGTACTTTTTCATAAAAGTACATTTTCATTAAAATGTAACCTTCTTATTAAAAGGTATATTTTTCGTACAATAGTTATTTTTCTTAAAAAATTGCATTGTCTTCAAAAAGTACTTTTTTCTAAAAAATTACATTCTCTTAAAAAACTAAATTTTCTTCAAAAATAATCTTTTCCTAAAAATGTAGCTTGTCTTAAAATAGTAAATTTTGTTAAAAAAATGCCTTCTCTAAATTTTCTTAAAAAGTACCTTTTCTTAAGAAGTACCTTTTCTTATGAAGTACATATTCTTATAAAGTACATATTCTTAAAGAAGAAAATTTTCTTATAAAAGTACCGTTTCTTAAAAGAGTACCATCTCCTAAAGTATGGTAAAGTACCTTTTCTGAAAAAAGTACATTTTCTTAAAAAAGTTTCTTTTCCTAAAAAGTACATATTTAAAAAAAATTTATTTTCTTAAGAAAGTACCCTTTCTTAAAAGATACGTTTTCTTAAAAAGTATATATTTTTAAAAAAGAAAATTTTCTTAAAAAAATACCCTGTCTTAAAAGAGTACCATCTCCTAATAATTAACTTTTTTTTAAAAGTAACTTTTCTGAAAAAAGTAAAGTTTCTTAAAAAGGTATCTTTTCGTAAAAAGTACAAAAAGTACATATTTAAAAAAAAATTATTTTCTTAAAAAGCAGCTTTTTTTAAAAAATTACATGTTCTTAAAAAAAGTACCCTCTCTTAAAAGAGTGCCATTTCCTAAAAAGTAAAATTTTTTTAAAAGTAAATTTTCTGAAAAAAAGGACATTTTTTCAAAAAAAGCATCTTTACTTAAAAAGTACCATTGCCTAAAAAAGTACATATTCTAAAAAAGAAAATTTTCTTAAAAAAGTTCCCTTTCCTAAAGGAGTATCACTCAAATTTGGTTTATCTCCTAAAAAGTAACTTTTTATACCCTATACCGCTATGTGGTTTGGGTATAATGACTTTGTGCTGCTGTTTGTAGCTACCAAAAATATTTGACCTAGACCCATCTTTTATTATACCGATCGACTCAGAATCACTTTCTGAGTCGATTTAGCGATGTCCGCCCGTCCGTCTGTCTGCAAATATGAATATATTTTTATGAAATTTAGTATGTAATCTTTTATCGGCCATGGGATGAACGCTATTGAAATTGATGAAATTCGGTTCATATTCAGACCCAGTCCCCGTACAAAGGACCCCTAGGAAATCGACGTAAATTGCCATAAGATCCAAATTATCATATGGATCTCAGTCAAATTGTGTTGTATGTGTTTATTATATCCATTAGTCAATAGTCAGAAAATAATCCCTATAGGACAATTCTTAGTCATAGGCCCCATATAGAGCTGCTTCCCGATCTTTACTTAAATCTATCAAAAACAGAAATGTTGCACATATTTTTTTCAAATTTGTTCTGTATATATTTTTGCAATATTTAAGTAACTTATGTGGTCAGAATCGGTCCATTTTTCGACCTAGTCCCCATATATAGCACCCGATATGAACTTTTTCATATCTGCAGCCAAAAAAATTAATAACAATTCCACTCAAATTTGGTTTATGCTTCTTTTCTATATCCAATTAGTTGGACCGACGAGATAGGGTCTCTAAGCCATGGTATAGGGTATCCTTTAGTCGGTCTATCCCGACTATAATTTTACTTGTTTTTTTTAAGTAACTTTTCTTGAAAAAGTAAATTTTCTTAAAAAAGTATCTTTTCTTAAAAAGTACATATTGAAAAAATTAATATTCTTAAAAAAGTACCCTTTCTTAAAAAGTACCTTTTCTTAAAAAACTACATATTGTTAAAGAAGAGAATTTTCTTAAAAAAGTACCCCTCCTTAAAAGAGTACCATCTCCTAAAAAGTAACTTTTTATACCCTATCCACTATGTGGTTTGGGTATAATGACTTTGTGCTGCTGTTTGTAACAACCAAAAATATTTGACCTAGACCCATCTTATACCGATCGAATCAGAATCACTATCTGATTCAATTTAACGATGTCCGTCCGTCCGTCCGTCCGTCTGTGTGTCCATGTAAAGCTTGTAATCAAACTGCAGGTCGCAAATATGAATATATTTAGATGAAATTTGGCACATAAGCTTTCATTGGCCATGGAATAAACGCTATTGAAACTGGTGAGAATCGGTCCATGTTCAGACTTAGCCCCCATACAAATGAATCCTATGAAATCAACATAAGTTAGCGTAAGATCCAAATTAGCATATAAATCTTGGTCAAATTGGGTTTGTATGTGTTTATTACATCCATTAATCAGTAGTCCAAAAATGATCCCTATGGGACAACTCTTAGTCATAGGCCCCATATAGAGCTGCTTCCCGATATTCACTTAAATCTATCAAAAAACAAAAATATTGCACGGATTCTTTTCAAATTTTGTTTGTATATAGTTTTGCAAAATACAAGAGACTTTACCAAACATGGTCGGGATCGGTTCATTTTTGGGCCTAGTCCCCATATAGATATAGCATCCGATATGAACTTTTTCATATCTGCAGCCAAAAAAATTAATAAAAATCCCACTCAAATTTGGTTTATGCTTATTTTCTATATCCAGTTAGTTGGGCCTGAGAGATAGGGTCTGTAAACGCATGGTATAGGGTATCGTATAGTCTGTCTAAACCGACTATAATTTTCTTACTTGTTTTAAAAGTAACTTTTCGGAAAAAAGCACATTTTCTCCAAAAAGTATCTTTACTTAAAAATTACATATTTAAAAAAAGGTTTTCTTTAAAAAAGTACCCTTTCTGAAAAAGAATTTTTTTTTTTAAATCACCTTTACTTAAAAAAAATATACATTTTTCTTTAAAATGTGTTATTTAAGTACTTTTTCTTATAAAGTTCATTATCTGAGAAACGTACCTTCTCCAGCAAAATTGAAAAAAAATCTTTGAAAAGTTCTATATCTAAAACAAACAAATTTTTGTAAAAACGTATCGTATAGTTAAAGAAATTTTTTTTCATAAAATAAATTTTCTTAAAGTTTTATTTATTTTTTTTCTTAAAAAGTTCGTTTTACAAAAAAGTATCTATTCTAAAAAAATATTTTTAATCAATTTTATTTGCCTTTTTTTTAATTTACTTTTGAATTTTATATAGTTTTTATCGGGCTCGCTTTTAAATTTTTCCGTAACATTAATTTATAAATCGATTTATATTAGTGCCACCCTAAAGCACGTGTGTGTATTAGAAAGATTGGAGTACTGAATGCCTTTAAATAAATGAGTTTTTTACTACAGTTGCAATTTCTTTTTACAGCTAACGCATTAAATGACACATGGATGGCTAAAACAACACTAACAAAAGAAGGAATTTGTTTGCTTTTACTGCATTTCAGAAGAATTTAATATCATTTATATATATTTTTTTGTTTCTTAAGAAATAAGAAATATAATAAACTCAAGGAAATATTAAATGCTTAAAATGTGGATAATAAAAACAAGTGAGTGAGAAGGATGGGAAAGATTTCATATAATGATATTATAAGTAATTAAAAAGCAAGAAAAAGTTCATACAGTTTTGTTGTTTTCCATCCGTATTAAAAGTACCAATGACGACGAATGTAAACAAAGAGTGTGAGACTTTAGGGCACTGAAGAGAATGTCTGTAAGTAATCTCGATGTTCATTGTGTATTATTTATTTTTAATATCTTAATTGAAAAAAATTTAAATATTAGAAATAAATTTAAAACTTTTTTTTCTATGTTCCGTAAGTTTATTTTAAGCTAACACTAAAGTCCATTCATTAATTACCTTCTTTATGATAATAACCACACAAATCTGAATTTCACTTACCTAAAAAGAAATAAAATAAAATAAATTATTAGTAAAGTTTTATGAAGATTTTAAGTTTTTGGACTTAAGTAAAATCGTTTGGCGTGTCGATGAATTTTGACTTATGGCATTTACATATTTTTTATACTCAGCAAAATGTTATAAATTACTTCTTTTATTTCAGCGATGAAAATGATTGTGTAAAATTTTAATATGCAAATATTTCGTAATGTATAACAGAAGTAATGTGTTATTAAGAATAAGCTTTGTTTTTATAAACAACAAAAAAAAGGTATTTATCATTTAAATTAGGAATGTTGTGACTTTAACAAATCACACATGTGCATTCACAGAGAAAGAGTGATACGGTTAGCAGTCGTAAATAAGGTTTGTGCACGAAAACATTTGAAAACTCTAGTAAAAGAATTTATATATTGTTTGCATAGTTCATAAATAAATTTTCTTAGGTTTTTCTTTAGACAGCGGTCTGATATAAATCTAAAATATATATTCCCTAAATAAGCCCCCGGTAGGTGAAGAGGTAGCATGCTCGCCTATCATGCGGGGGTCGTGAGTTCGATTCCCACCAGAGGCTTTGGTCTGTCGCTGCAAAAACCAGCCAAATGGTCGTTGCCACCCGGCTTATCCCTGGGCCCAAATTGGAATACAAATATACTATGTATTGTAATTAATATAAATAAATAAGTAAATATATTCCCTAGACCAATTTTCGTTGAATTCTGAATCCATTTTGTCATCTATATATGTAAAATTCATTTTCTGTTCGTTTGTTTGTTTGTTTGTTTGACCGCTATACAAATTTTTATTTCTTAACGGATTTTCCTGAAATTTTGTACACACGATCTCTATACCCCAGGAAAGGTCGCCATATACTTTTTACCGGCCACGCCTACTTTTACGCCCACTTTTTTATGTAAAATCTATTTTCTGTTTTATTCATATTTGTTCACTATACAAATCTTTATTTGTTAACAGATTTCTCTGAAATTCGGTACACACGATCCCCGTACTCCAGCTAATGTCACCACATACTTTTTATCGACCACGCCTACTTTTACGCCCACTTTTTTTATACAATTCATTTTCTGTTTTTTGGTATATTTGTTTGCTATACAAATTTTTATTTTTCAATGCATTTCTCTGAAATTTGGTACACACTATCTTTGTACCCCAGGCCAGGTCACCGGGTAATTCTTGCGGCCACACCTACTTTTACGCCCACTTTTTGTATACAATTCGTTTTCTGTTTTTTGGTATATTTGTTTGCTATACAAATTTTTATTTTTCAACGGAATTCTGTGAAATTTGGTACACACGATCCCTGTACTCCAGCAAAGGTCACCATATGCTTCTTACCGGCCACGCCTACTTTTCCGCCCACTTTTAATATAAAATTCATTTTCTGCTTTTTAGTATATATGTTCGCTATACAAATTTTTATTTTTCAACCCATTTCTCTGAAATACGGTACACACGATCTCTCTGCTCCAGGAAAGTCGACATATTCTTCGTACCGGTCACGCTTACTGTTACGCCCACTTTTTGTATACAATTCATATTCTGTTTTTGGTACATTTGTTCGCTACACAATTTTTTTTAACGGATTTATCTGAAATTTGCTACACACGATCTCTGTAATCCAGAGAGGTCGCCATATGATTCTTGCCGGCCACGCCTACTTTTACGCCCACTTTTTATACAAAATTAATTTTCTGTTTTTTGGTATATTTGTTCACTATAGAAATTTTTATTTTTCAAGGGATGTCTAAAATTTGGTCACACGATCTCTATACTACAGGGAAGGTCACCATATGCTTCTTACAGGCCATGCCTAATTTGCGCCAACTTCTTTGTATATAAAACTTATTTTTTTCCTTTTATTTGTTTCTTTATTTGATTGCTATACAAACTTTTATTATTCAATGGCTTTCGCCGAAATGTCGCCATATGATTTTTACCGACCACGCCTAATTTTACGCCAATTTTCTTATAAAATTTTTATTTTGTTGTATGGTATATTTCTTCCCTATACAAATTTGTACTTTTCAACGGATTTCTCTGAAATTTGGTTTACACGGAAACAACTACACGGTGAACAAGTTCCCCAAACTTAAAAAAAAGGTACCCAAAAGAAATGAACAAATTCTCCATTTTTTTTTAATCGAAATAAAAAATGAACTTACTCCCCAAATTCATTCTTAAATTTTTACATATTTTTATTTAATGAATTTTGTTAAATACATATTTATTTTAGTAAACATTTGCATAGTGCTCTCAATATATGTCCTACAATAAATGCATTTAAAATGAGTATTCTTTTCAATAGCATCATTTCGCGGAAGCTACGCGCACGGGGAATACAGCTTAGCTAGAATATCGGAATGATCTGAAAAATATATTTTGACAATTAAAATAAGTTGACAACAGCTGCGCGGCAGCACGGCGCGCGGCGCGCGAACGCGACGGATGCGGACGCGACGCGCTCTCGGAACACAGCTCAGCTAAAATATCGCAATGCTCTAAAAAAATATGTTTTAGGAATTAAAATAAGTTAACGAGAACTAAGCGGCAGCACGGGTAGTAGCTGCGAGGAAGCTGCGCGAGGCGCACGGAGCGCGGACGCGGACGCGACGCGCTCGCGGAACACAGCTCAGCTAAAATATCGCAATGATCTGAAAAATATTTTTTGGCGATTAAAATAATTTGACAACAACTGCACGTCAGCATGGGTCTGACTGCCAAACGCGCGGAATCGTGCGCGACTCGCTCGCGGAACACAGCTTAGTGAAATGTCGTATGATAAATTTTATCTACGTATGTGAAATAATTACCTGTTGATCAAAAGAGGCCACACATATACTATAAGCAGTTGCTTAAAAAGAAACCTTGCGACACAATATTAAACGTCGCATTAGTCGTTCATTTCTGAAACTTGAATTTGACGTCTCTGATCAATGATTATCACTTATTGAATGAAGTAATTCAATTTTTAAAAGTTCTGATTCCTTTAATTTGCGAACCATTCCGTTATATTTGATGTTTATAAATAAACTGAAAAAAAACTTAAAGTGGTTTCGCAGCTTATATTTGAAGCATTTTTGCTGCAGATTCTTATAAAAAACTTCTAAATTAAAAAATCAAAAAATTTTTAATTGAAATAAAAAATGAATTTACTGCCCATACAAATTTTTGGGGAGAAAGTTCATTTTATTGGGGAATTTGTTACTTGGGGACTAAGTACTCAGCGCCTGGTAAGCATAGTGAACCGTTTTTCAAGTCAAAGGCCTTTTTATCCCGGGCAAGACCGGGTAAAAACAGCTAGTAATATAATAATATGCTCGTAAACATATTATGAGTGTATTATGATTGAATAATAATATGTGGGCGAATCAATAAATCGGTAGATTTTTCAATGAAAAACTGCTTCTAGTCCAATACACTGTTTTCAAGGTTTCTCAGATTTTGTTATTCCTTCCTAGTAATCGGATTTCCCAAGTTTTTCAAAATGGTTTCATCGTTAGAGCTAAATCTTTTTCCTCCTAGTAATTTCTGTATGTTTAAACCTTTCACGACCAATGGGACATATATGTCCCATTTTTAATTTTTTTTATATTTTTCACATTTTCCAACCGATTTTTTTTAAAGCTGACTTGAATCGACAGAGGATAGTTTTAGCTTTCAGACCATACCAAAAAAAGAAATGGCACTTGTATTCTCAGTACCTAAGACGGTGACCCCAAAGTCTGAAAATTGTGTTTTTTTTTAATTTTATTTGGATGTCATTAATTCGGACGTTATTGAACCGCATACATTAAAATTTTGATATAACGTGGAACATGGACCAGTATTTATGGTTTTCAGAAACACCGAAATATTTGGAATCGGTTTATTATTCAGCAAAATTCAGTACGGGTAAAAAAGATGTTTTATAGTTTTATATTTTTATTAAATTAAAAAAAATCATAATATTAAGTCAACAATTAATTAAACTATAAATTATATATAAAAGACTTAGAAAAAGATTAATTCTAAATATCTCAAAAATATGAAATCAGTTATGGTAATCTTCAAAGCAATTACCCGATTTTCCTTTGCATTTTTAGTACAAACTAAAAAAAGTAGTAATTGTTGTTATTTGGCCAATTCATCAATATTGAGTGTATTATTTTATTAAGCTAATGTGGCCTAAAGTTTTATGTAATTAAAATAAATTTTAATTCAATTTTGCTCGACGTTTCGTCGATTATATGTCGACTTCCTCTGGAGCTCGTCTATTTATTAATAAAAATATGAAAACAATTTAGTACAATAATTTATCACCAAAACATTTAAAAACTTACAATGTTGTTATTACGTTATTACATTAAAATATAAAATTTTTTTTTGTTACATTTAATAAATAACAAAAAACATAAAAACATAAAAACACTGACATAATAATAAACACAACTTAACTTAATATCACAGTTTATTTAATGGCAACTCTATAGCTTGCATTTATATTGTTTGTGTCTTCTTTCAAATTTAGTGTTCTCATTATCTGTTGTTGTATTCGTAAATTTTCTTTTGTATACCTTTTCTTTTCATTCTTTTCCTTGTCCAGTATTTTTACTTTTTCAAAGTCAGCTGTGTGACCTGTTTTTAGAATATGTCGTGCCAATGCTGTCGACGCTTTCGCATTCGTTATGTCTGTTTTATGTTCTAACATCCTTGTGGCTAGTGTTCTCTTTGTTGTGCCTATATAAATCATATCACATTTCTGATTGTCATCTCCCTTGCACGTTATCTCATATACAACGTTAGTAAATATTGCGCTAAGTGTTTGATTTGCAAGCAAAGCTTATGTTATTCTCCTTCATTGTTGTTCTCATATTCTTATTGTCAGTTAACCCAGGGATGTATTGTACACTGTAAAATTGTTTATCCTCCTTGTTTTTAGTGTTGTCACGTTGTTTGTTATATTTGAAACGCTGGGTTATATCGTCGATTAACATTTTAATAATGTTATTTGGAAAACTATTTTCTAAAAGTATCTGTCGTATTTTCTGTATATTTACTGTGTGAAACTTTTCGTCATTAAGCGTTAATACTCTGTCGATGAAATTTCTTGCAGTGTTAACAATCTGGTTTTTGGGCTGCGTCGCACTGTGGCTCAAATTTTGATTTCATTGGCCAAAAGTCAAATTTTTTTTTGTCATCGATTTTTAAAATTTTTACTCCTTTTTGTAGCTTATATATCCAGATTAAGGTAGCCAAAAAATTAGGTTAAACTATTGATAATTGTGGGCGTGGCATGCTGTCAAACTCAACTGTTTTTTTTAATTCAGCAAAAGGTGTTTTTTTTTTGTTTTTTATCAAAAATAAATGGTTACTACTCGCAAGCTATCATCGATATTGGCCTGCGGTCTTTTTTATAATGTTAGTAGGATTATAGTCTTTAGTTTTTGTAAGTAGTCACAGTTGTAACGTTTGATATTAGGGGCGTTATGAAATATTTATGAAACCACTATATTTTTCTCAAATTTAAACTTTAGTGGAATAGAACTTCTAAAGGAAGTAAGGGAACAAGAAACGTATACCACCCGGAGAAAGGCGAATGTATCCTGTTTAACCCTATATATACTTTTGCACCCCCCACGAGCCCCCGGTAGAACACTTTTTTCATTTTAATGAAATTACTCTAAAAAAATTACTCTAAAAAAATTTTGTTTTTTTACTTTAGACTACGTAAAAGTAAAATAATTAAATAAAATACCTGCGAAAGGGTTTATTGGCTTTGTTTTGATCAGCAAAAAAATAAGTCATAAAATGATCACAATAGGTTCTACAGTAAACAAATGATCTCTTTCTTAATTTACCTGTTGTCAAATTTAAGGGTCAACCAAAGTCATAAACAATTTTATAAGTTTGTCAATAATCGCGGCACTAAACCACTAAAGATAAAAAACCACCCCATATTGGCGAGAAACTAATTAGTTTTACCTGATATTGAAGTCTGGATAACAAGTGCAGTTTTGTTCAATTTAAGTACTACCTGCTATGAAATTAAAGATCAATGTGTGAATAACATGTACCTAAAAATGTATAAAATGACGGATTCTATAAGGGATTACTCAATAATAAGTTAATACTTCAAGTGTACGGACGTATAGTCGCAAGTGATAAAAAGTGATAAAAAAGTGATAACAGACGCAAATAAAAATATTGAGAAAAATATGGAGAACTTTAGTTATAAAGAACTGGCCGAAGAGTATTTTCGAAACAAAAACCAGGAAGATGTTCTTAGTTACGTTAAAATAAAATTAAACTTAAATTCGTCTAGTACCGAAATACAAGAGCAATTATCTAATTTCGTCAAAGTACTAAAAAAAACGATTGAAAGAAGTTAACTACTGTAAACAAAAGTTTTATAATAAAAGTGCAAACTGGTTAGAAGGCCAACTTAATGTTGGTGGAGAAACAGCAAAGCTAGATAAGGCTGGAAGACCACGCAAATCATTGGACAACTGCAGCGATAGATCTAAGAGGCGGAAACTTAAAAATTTTAACGAGGAAATTGGTTCTACAAATATAAAAGAATCTTTTCTACATCAATTACGAGCACAAAACCAATTAACAAAAGTGGATATCATTGAAAAAACTTGTAATGCTAGTCCAGTGAGAACAAAGCGAATTCTTAAAAGTATACCAACTCCGAGCGATGCAAAACAGTTCACAAATGAGGAGGCATTAGCATTATTTCTGGATTTGAAATTAACAAAACACCAATATATTCAGCTCAGATTGCGTGCGATTGAAAAAGGCTCAAATATGTATCCAGCATATCATCACATAACAGCTGCTAAAATAGACTGGTTGCCATCAAAGGACACTATTACAATCACACCAATTTCGGCAGAAGTACAACTACAATCTTTACTTGATCACACAGCCAAACGCTTGCTACAATCAATAACAGGAACTGAGTTAAAGAAATATGGAAACACAAAGTTAATTCTATTTTGTAAATGGGGATGTGATGGTTCTTCGGGACAAAAACAATACAAACAAGTTGTATGTGAAAATATTTCGGACTCAGATATGTTCATGGTATCATTTGTACCATTGCGATTGAAAAAGATTTTGGAAGATTCGGAGCCTTCGAGTAGTACAACGCAAACAATGGATATTTGGAAAAATGAGACACCATCTTCTACGAAATACTGCAGGCCAATCAAATTTGAATTCAAAAAAGAAAGTCATGATGCCATTAACAAAGAAGTTAGTGATATCAAGGCCCAAATAGCAACACTACAGCCATTACAATTACAGTTAGATGGGCAGCAAATTGAAGTAAGCTACCAATTAGTGCTGACAATGATAGATGGAAAAGTAGGTCAGGCTTTGACTAACACGAAGGCTGCATCCAGCTGCATTATATGCCAAGCAACATCAAGCCAATTAAACCAAGTCCCGACAAAATCATTCGATAATACCGATGCCTTCGAATTTGGATTATCACCACTACATGCAAGAATACGACTTATGGAACACATACTAAAAATCAGTTATGATTTGGATTTCGGGCCTTCAGGATCAATAAGAAACAACGAAACCAACAAAGAGTTAAGAAGTTCAAAAAAGAAACATGTTCAAGATGAATATCGCAAATTTGGATTGATTATAGATCAGCCAAAACAAGGGTCAGGCAATACAAATGATGGCAATACCGCAAGAAGATTATTTTCAGATCCAGAAACAGCATCTGAAATAACAGGAGTGGATTTAAACCTTATTTTCAGATTTAAAATAATCCTAGAAGTACTTGCGTGCAATGAAGAAATTGACTCTAGAAAATTTGGAGATTATGCTAAGGAAACTGCAAAAATATATACAACCAACTACCCATGGAGAAATATGTCTGCAACAGTCCACAAAATCCTTTATCATGGAGAAGATGTCATTAAATATCATTTGGTGCCACTTGGAGATCTATCAGAGGAGGCTCAGGAAAAAAGGAACAAGGATTACAGATTTTATAGACAGCACAATACTAGAAAAATGTCACGAAATTCCACAAATGAAGATCTATTTAATATATTATTGGCAACGTCAGATCCGTTCATCTCCAGTATTCGAAATCAATGGAAAGTGGAACATCGGGATTTAGATGAAGAAGCCAAAAAACTACTAAAGAACAGAAATAGCACAGAACAAAATATGGAATATTTGCAATCAATATTTGAGTCTAATGAATAATAATTATAATTGCCTTTCATTGTTATTTAAGTACGAAAAACATAGTATTAGTAAAAAATAATAATAAACAGAACCTACCATTGTTACAAATGCTATTTAAATCTATTGCAGTTTTTATTCTTAAAAGGTTTCCCACATATGAATGCAATGTTTTAATAGATAAGAAAGATTCAAAAAATAAGAACCCATATTTTCATATCAAAATTAAAAAAAAAATTAGAATCATTGCGCTAATGTTTAGCAGATTTATTTAGCTAGTGTAACAAATTAGGCAGCAAACACTAATAAATTTTTCTGTAGTAATAATAATATTCCTTGAGTGTCAGCAAATTGCAAATTTGATAGCAAACATTTTTAATTTTTTAGTAATACTAGTTAAATTTCTAGTGAATTTTACTATTTTGTTGCGTGAAAAAATTTTTTTGAGTGTAAAAATTTTTTTGAGTGTAAGCATTAAAAAAATTTCATTATTACAAAAAATGTTTATAATAATTATTTAACTCCAAATATGACACTTTCTAATAAATAAAAATAAATAAAAAAAAACATATATCACGCTAAAAGTTAAAAAAAATCAAAAGTTAAACTTTGACCTAGAATTCCTTAAAAAGTACTCAATCAATTTAAATGAAATTCACACTGAGTCAAGATCAACTATCTATCTATCTATTAAAAAACAGTACTAAAATATTTTGATCGGTTCAAAAGTTACAGAATTTTGGCCAATGAAAAATGATTTTCAGCCACTGTGCGTCGCATTGAAATTCATCAATCTACCAGATGCAGTTGCCTTAGAATGCCAATTGAACGTGATTTTGTTGCCATCTCTCCGTAGTTTCATGTCAAGGTATGCAATTTCCTTGTTTTCCTCTAATTCTATCGTAAATTTAAGTTTCGGATGAAGTCTGTTTAGTGTATTGAGAATTTCATCCTTGTCATCAAAATGTATTATAGCTATTATGTCATCGACATATTTTGCTATATATTTAATTTTTATATTTTTGTCTTTTAATTCCTTTATCGCATCATTAAGTAGAACGTCAAGAACTATATCTGCTATGGTGGGTGAGAGCGGGTTGCCCATTGTCATTCCAAATATTTGATTAAAAACCTGATTGTTGTATGTAAAATAATTATTATCAGTCAAACAAAATTTTAAAATTTCAAGAAATTTTGTACTGTACGATCGATGTCCCATGGATTTTTTTCTTGAAGGAATTAAAAAAAAAAATATTTTTGACGACACTTTTGTTTAGAAATGTTGGGTCGTTAAGTACGAATCCACAAAAAATATAAAAATTTTCCAGCAGTTGAGGTTTGGTCGTGAAAGGGTTAAAAATAGAAAATAGATTATTGATGCCGTAGACAGACGCGATCAGCCAACATCACACTATGAATTTTGTAAATATTGTCGAGTTTATGAAACTCCAAAACGTTCGGAGTCACGAGTGATTCTGCAACTATAACGAAAGCTTCGAAAACCAATTAAAATATAAATGTTTCAGAGTTGCCATTATTAAGTTTTTTTCTAGGTTTCAATGAGTCTAAAATCTATAATATAGATTTAATGTGAGCTCTTCTACGCTTTTAGTAATCCACCGATTTTGACAAAAAATATACGATTTGAAAGGAATTTCTTTACACATGTGTCCACCATCTGGTAATTATTTTTTTTTTTTTTTTTGAGAAATAATCATTTAAAATTGCTACTAACACATACACAAAACACATAAACCTTTTTTAAATTTGATAATTGTATACCAAAAGGCCTGTGTTGAATTGTGAATTTTCTAAAATTTATTAGCATACCTTTAGGCTCTTATAAAATTATTTTTTAACAAACCCATTAATGTATGTATCTACTTTATGTTCAACAAATGTGTAAAATGAACTTTAATGAATTTTATATCAAAATACACAATTTAATGAACTTTATTTAAATATTCATAAATTTATATATATATATACATACACTGTTAGCGTCAAAAGAAAGTGTACACGTACTGTATTATATTTTCAATTTTATTTGAGTATTTGGCAATACAATTTAATTCAATATTTTATTGTTTTTGAAAACTATATCTACTTATTTTCAAATTTATAAAAAAAAAATAACAAAAATCTTACACTAAAAAAAAAATTATAACAAAAACTAAAGATACTAAATTTTCGTAGCGTCAAAAAAAAAAGTGTACATTTAAAAAGAACTAGTAAAAGTAGCGTAAATTTATTAAAAAGAAAACGAATTTAATATTTAGTTTGCTTTCGATTTGCTTTATTCACAGCTTGAAGTCTTCTAGGCATCGATTGCACAAAGTTTTTGGTTACTTGGGGTGAAATTTTTTGCCATTCCTCCATTAGGTCGGATTTGAGCGAGTTTTTGCTCTTAAATGTCCTTCTTCTTATTTGCTGGTCGAGGTGCTCCCACAAGTGCTCAATGGTGTTGAGATCCGGCGACTGGGGAGGATGATCCAGTTTTTTGGGTGTGTGATAGAGCAACCGAGCAACCATTCCTTTACTATCTTCGCAGTGTGCTTGGGATCACTATCTTGTTGAAACTTCTAAGTTTAACTTGGGCACAACTTCTCAACGCTGGGTGTCAAATTTTCATTTAAAATATTAAGATAATCTATTTCGTTCAGAGTGTTCTCTTTAGAAACTAAATTGCCCTTACAACTCACAGCCATACATCCCCACACCATCACTGAAATACCATCGTGCTTTACTGTGGATAATACATTTTTTTCAGCGAATTCTGTATTTTTGCTTCTCCAAATTTTAACGGTCTTTTTCTTACCAAAAACCTCAAATTTGCTCTTGTCAGTAAAAATCATATTATTCCAAATTGAAATGTCTTAACTTGGGTACTTTTGAGCAAAATGCAGGCGTCACTTTTGGTGTAATTTTGATATGAAAGGTTTTCTTCGCGGTACTCGACTATATAGTCCTTTTACATGAAATGCTCTAGGAACTGTGCTGGCGCTAACGTTAGCACCTGATGTTTCCCAAATTTCCTCCAATGTTTTAACCGCACTCTAGGATACAAAGACTAGCGTATATTGGGATAACGGGTGCAATGAGGACGTGCCCAACGGCATCACTTGAAGTACTCTTGGATCAAAACCCACTACATGTAGTGGTGCAAAAGAAAGCCTTGTCAACGGCAATCAGGATAAAGGGGGATAAACCTATAACCAGTCTTTATGATGGGCAATGGAACCGAATAAGTCAAGTTATAGATTGCTCCCTCCTAGATTGTCCAATGGACATTACCGAGAAGAAATACGATTTCAAGAAAAACTTTGTTACAGAACTTAGTAATAAAAATGAATGGAATAGTTTGAGTACAGCATATTCTCTAAAGGAGAATACGATCAAATGGTACACGGACGGGTCAAAGACCGGAAATGGAGCAGGGGCGGGAGTCTTTTGGCCCAGAACCAAGTACTACGAATCAATGGGAATACACTCGATTATTTACCAGGCGGAAATTTATGCCATCGATAGGTGTGCACAGATTAACTAAAACAGGAAGTACAAAAGACAGGACATAACCATATCATCAGATAGTCAAGCTGCTATTCGAGCACTAGGCTCCTAAGTAGTAAACTCTAAGTTAGTATGGGACTGTCTGCAACGACTGAATGAGCTAGGCAGACACGATAAATTCAGCCTTTGTTGGGTCCCGGGGCATACTGGGACCAAGGAAATGAGCAAGCAAATGAGCTTTCCAGAAGGGGAGCTTCCACAAAGCTAATGGGGCCGTAACCGTTTAATGGAATAGGAAAAGGAGTATGGGAAGGCGAACTCAGATAATATGAGAATCATATCAGACAGGAGGTTTTCTCGAGCCACTTAGGCTTATGGCAATCAAAACTCTTGTATCGAATCGGATTATCAAAGAACGGACTTAGAATATTAAGCGGAATTTTAACTGGTCACTGTAGGCTCAGGGAGCATCAGAGCAAGTTAGGAATTGAAGCGAACCCCATGTGCAGATTCTGCGATGAGAAGACAGAATCACCGGAGCACATACTGGGGGTGTGGAGCTTTAATGCATAAGAGGAAAAAGCACATGGGTTCTTTCCGAATACCAGGGAGCGAAATAAAATCACTGGAACCAACCAAAATCCTCGAATTTCTGAGGGCTTCAAGGTTGGGTGAGATTTTATAGGGACAAACTATTAGCAGAGGGCAGTACAATAGATCATTTGGTCACAGTACTTTCGTCACCTCTTTTATACAATACAACCCTACAACACAATACAACGCACTCCGATTTGGATTTTTCTTCACATTTCTTACAATGGCTCGTTCTTCAGCCTTATTATTTTTTTTTTTTTTTTGGTCTACCAGATTTGGCTAGATTTTTTAAAATTTTGAAATTTTTATGCTTATCAATTATTTTTTTGACAGTATTATGGCTACTGTTAATAACTGAAGCGAATTTCGCGTAATTTTTTTCCTTCTTTATGAAATTTAAGCACGAGTTCGCGAGTATCCAGAGAGGTTTGTCTGCCCATATTCGAAAAACGTTTACTTTACACAGAAAAAGTCTCCCACGAAATGCTCATGATTAAAGCAAATCATATCTCAGTCACTAAAATTGTCTAAAATGCAATTTTGTAACAAAAAAAGAAATAACGGTAATTTTTAACTGTTCAAAATTCAAAAAAACTTAAAGAGCAAATTGTACACTTTCTTTTGGTGCTAAATATGATGATATTCTTTTAGTTTTTGTTTTGTAATATTTGTTATTGTAAAGTTTTTGTTGTTGTTTTTTTGTCTAATGAGAAAGGAGAAAACATGGTTTTTATAAAGCATATGATGTTGAATTAAACAATTTTACAAAAGCCTGAAATAAAATTAAGAACATAACGTCTACACTTTCTTTTGACGCAACGGTTCATTAAAAAAATATTGAAAGAAAAAAATTTTATGAAGAAAGATTCCTAGAATTTGCACTCGAGTGCTAGTACAAATAAATTTACTTTTTTCCTTTTTTGCAAAAATTTTTGAGAATATATACCAGCCACAAACGGACCATGCTCAAAATTTGACGGTGATATACTCACTGACGGTAGTTAACAAGAGCAGTGGTGATTTTTAATTAATTACAAACGTCGCTTATTTGGAACCATATATTTAGCAGTGGTGAGAATCTGACATTTCTAGGACCAAAGACCCTTTTTACTGACACAGTGAATTACATATAAAAAAAAAAAACATGAGCGATGGAGTAAAAGTTAAAAAGCTTCAAAATTACTACTCTAGGTCTAGGATATTGTAGTCTTCTACTGGAAGTGCGATACTAGTGCATTACTTCCTGTGCTGCTGAAATTGATTACCATCCATACACTATGTAAAAACTGTATGGAAACACATAACTGTAATGGATTGTAATTTGCATCTGCTCTGTTAAAGAAAAATTACTAAATATAAAATAACGTGCTGCTAAACTTTGTAGTTTTTTATCATCAGCTGTTAACTGATACCTTTTACAAATTTTTTCGCGTACAGACTTTAAAAATATACTCTTCAAAAACATTATAAGCAAAGCCAAAAAATGTGTAATATAAAAAACTTTGTAAAAACTTTGACTTTTAAAAAATAAATGTGAAAATATATGAGCAAAAAATGTACGTGTGAGTAATAGGTTTTAACGAAAGAAATTAGACGTTGGTAATGTAAGGAGCAAAAACCAAAATAATAACTTGTGTTCTTTTTTCTACCGAAACGTATTAACGTATTGCTATACCCTACGTCACTATATGACACATGAGTTTGTACTGAATACTACTTGAATTACATATACTTACTTAGTCCCAGGCAAAATTTCATAATAGCAGCTCATTGATTTTTGCATTACCAATAATGACCTACCCCTGCCCACTGCATTACTTCTAAAGTGAAAATAAGGCGTTACTATAACGTGTTGTACAGCTACTTGTATTTCATGCCACCTTCTTGCATACTTCATTACTTTTAAAGTGAAAATAATGAGTTCCTAGCAATGTGTTGTAGTTCCTTCCTTTAACTAGTTATTTTAACTTTATTGTTAACTAGTTACTTTACTCCCTACTCGTAAGCTTAGAGGCAACTTGCTACCTCCAATGACATCCCCGTGTTAAAATAATGAGCTTATCAGGCAAACTTCAACCAGTTACTTCTCCTTCTAAAATCCATTATTTGGTAATATTTTTTTCCTGGGGTAGTCAAGTTTACTATCTAATAATCACATTCTGAGTCGAATTTGAATTGTGCAAAATAATTACAATTGTCTGTCCGCCCATCTCACACAACATGATTCCCTTATATATGGAATATCTTGGTAAAAGTAACTAAATTTTTGAAACCAAGACAAAACGAAAGCTCATATCTTAGCAAAAGTTTCTTTTAGAGCTCACGAGATATCAGGCATGCCAGGCGGACCGTTTGAAAGCAACAAACCTGCTTATATAAGCCCATGGTTTTGTTTACAGATCGCATGTGTTGAATAAAGGATTAGTTGATTTTAGGTATAAAACTTAATAATATAATATATATTAGGGCGGGTCGATTTACAAATCGCCCAAGTGACAAGGATCAAAATAAGAAACTTTGCCCGAGGCACCATACCTCTAAAACGAATTCTGATGTCCCGACTTTTGACCTGTCTGCCTGTCTGTGTCACTTTGACCCATTTAGAGTGCCCCAATCGAGTCCAAATGTATGATCGACCCCCCACTAACTTTGGAGAGCCGACCCACCCATGCAAACATTTAAAAAAATCACCATTTTTGGCACTTTACATGAAAAAATATATATTATATATCAAAGTAACAATCTATATAGATATGAGCTTAGAAAGGGCTGCATATTTAGAAAAGGAACACTCTATTCTATACTGTACTGATGTTGATAGTTTATTTAAAAAAGTTAACCACCATATGACAAAAATGAATGGAAATTATTTATAGATGGCTCTGAGTACAGCATATAAGGCTCTTCTTTCACATAATGGGAATGATAAACCATCCATACCAATTGCTCTTGCCATTAATACAAAGGAAAATTACGAATCAATGACTGAAATGTTGACATAACTCAAATACATCGATCATAAATGGAAGATCTGTGGTGACCAAAACGTGTGTGATTTAAATTTCTTGTATATATGGTATAGACCATCGTAAATAACTGTAAATTGTTCTGTTTCAGGTCATTGGTGTGTTGTTTAGTATGCAAGGATGTAGGATGTAGAACAGAGAGGCCAAAAAAAAAACTTATTATTCACCAGGATAACCAAACATTTCAAATAAACCATTAATTGATCCAAATGACGTTCTTCTTCCGCCGCTGCACATAAACTTGGGCCTTTTTAAACTCTTTCTTTTAACTCATACTCTCTGTCTGTCTGTCTTGGTTCAACCCCATTCACCCTTATCCAATTGATCTGAAACTTGGCTCAT